>PVKN010044485.1:0-10080 GCA_004027915.1 Capromys pilorides
CATCACTCACCCACCCATCCATCCACCCATCCATCTATCCATCCATCCATCATCCACCCATCCACCCATCCATCCACCCATCCACCTACCCATCCATCCATTTACCCCATCCATCCTTTTTCCACTTTACCCAGTCATTTCTTTCTGATGCATTCCAATGACACTGCATTTATCCCTAACATTCCTCACAATGGCTTATATCACTTATCAAACAGGTTTCAGGATTTGTGCATAGATGCTTACCTTTGAGATAAAATTCAAATTCAACAAAATACACAGATCTGAAGGGTATATCTGCTGCATTTGGACAAATGCATACATCTATGCGACAGAAAGCCCTACAGAGACAGCAAACATCAGTGTCACCCCAGAAAGGCACAGAATATTACATCCCGCTTTCTTCTTCAGAAAGTGCAATGTATACTCAGTACATGCCACAAATCTTAAGTGTGCAGCTCATTTCATTAATTTTTGTGAGAGCTTCAAGCTTTTTCCCCAGACTTAGTGGGCACTGACACAAGGCCTGAGCTACATCTCCAACCCTTCCTTCCTACCCTGGGGCGGGGCCAGCACCGGATCGAACCCCTGGCCCCTGCACCTGCTTGCAGGTGCTTTAATCCGCTGAGTTATTTGGCCAGCCCTCAGGCCTTTTGATACTGATATAATGATCTTGCTCCATGGGACAGTTAGCATTTGGATTATTCTCCCTAAGGAACAGGGTAAGACATGTGCTATCTTACGGGTAGAAGCCAGAAAGCTCCTACACACGGTGTATGGCTCAGCACAGCCCGCTCTCCTCATAGCCAAGAAAGCTGCAGCCTGAGGTATCAACAAAGCTAAAATAGGGACAGCCTGATACCAGGAGACCCTACTCCTCCACCCTTCGGTACTCCAGAATTACTCAGAAGTGCCTAGGCTTCAGACCGAGTAGAGTGGCATCTATCAGAGAGCTCCATGCTGGGAAGGAGGAGAAGGCACCAAAGGGGACCAGGAGCGCTCCTGTGGCGGAAGGATACTTGCTCTTCTCCTCTGTCTTGTCCATCTCTTCACCCCCAGGGCTTGGCGCTGGACGGTGGATCCTACATGAATGAGTGCTGCTTTTCTTTGCCCCAGGCTCGCAGCAGGAGGCTAGAGGCAGACCAGGGTAGTTGCAGCCACTGCCCAGGCTCCTGTTACCCAGCTGTTGGGCCTCCACCCGGTTAGATTCTCTTTGCAGCGTGCACCCCACCGTGGACCACATCTGTGAGAGATCTAGGTTGAATCCCCCCTAACGTATACCTCATCCCCTACCCACATCTAGCTCCTCCACCAGCATCCTATTCGTGAAAAGCTGTCTTCCACAAAATCTAACCCGGTGCCAGGAAAATTTCGGATCAGGGTCCTACACATTATGTGCCAACAAAGCCCAAAAGCGGTAAAAAACATGCGTGATCCTGCAACCTAGCAGGCTCACGGGGAAATTAGGAGGTGCTCTGAAAGTGAGCAGGGAGGTGCACATTCTGTCCAAGGGGGGCAGCGGAGGATCAGGAGTTGGTGCCCTGGAGCGAGAGGAGCGAGGGCTGCCCCGGCCTGGGAACAGCCTGAGCAGCCCTGGGCTCAGTCAGGGCTTAGGACCTGCGCTAGGCGTGTGGGGCAGGCGCGGGCTCCAGGTGGACCTCAGAACAGAGGCCATCCTGAGGCAGTGTGAAGGGCGAGGACATGCTGAAGAATTCAGACTGGGGTGGGGTGAGGCTGGTTCTACATTTTTGAAAGGTCACTGGCTTGGCAGGGCGGATGAGAACTCGCAGAAGGTGGAGCAGCCCTAAGTGATAGAGAACGCCTTAAAAAGATTGTTCCAGAAAGCCAGAGCGGAGACAGCAGGAGGACATGAACTCAGGCAGAGTCAAGAATGGCTTAGAAGGTTCCAGAAAGGAAGGATGCGAGATGGGCGGTTCGCTGGTCGCTCCCTGGAAAGCTGGCTTTCTAAGCTGTTCTACCCACCACGGTAGCTACATTAAAAAGGAAAAAAAAAAAAAAAAAAAAATGGGGGATCCCCTTCTTGACCTTATCAGAGAAATCCTAGAACTTTAAAAACTGTTTCTTCCTCTAGCAAATGCTTTTTCTATTGTGTGGCAGCACCAGGAATGGCAGGCGTACACCGCCACACTTGGCTTATTAAAATCTACATATACTTGAAAGTCTGTTGTGTGCTATCTGGGGGACATGGTCACGAATAAGACTCAGAGTCCTTGCACCGCGTGGGTAGACACAGACAATCAAGGACCCACGGGCATAATAAAATAATTCCATGTTTATAAATTGGCAAATTCTGGGGGAAGTCAAGAGGCGCATGAGGCTCTGAGCAGCAGAGAGAGCGGGGCAGTTTGGAGAAGGGTAGAGGCAGATGTTCCTGGAGAGGGGACATCTGATAGGAGCCGGAGGGGTGGAAGGAGCCAGGTGCATAGGGGGCTCAGCTGAGGAAGGGTCACATGCAAAGGCCTGGAGGTAACGGGCCCCACCATGAGGTCGCTTCTTCCCATGAACAGGAGAAGGTCAGTGTGCTGTGGCAGAGAGGGTCGGCCGGGAGTGGGCGGAGTTAGAGCCCAGGGCGACAGAAACCACAGTGAAGGACATAGAATTTACATCCGTTGAGGTTGCAAGCCACTAGTGGGCTTGCAAGGCGAATCTAGATCATGGTTTGTAACGGGGAGAGACAGGAAAACTCCACATGTGTTTTTCATTATTCAAGTGAAAAATATAATTTAGACAAGCCTGGTGTAATTTTTAATGTTAAGTTTCACAAAACTTCTTTGTGGAAGTATAGACACGCTCCGTGGACTGCCCAGGATGTGCTAATCAACTTCCAATCCTATGATAGAGGCCTTGAGAGAACCAGCACAAAGGAAGAGTCCCTGTCTGGGGGATTTAAGTCTAGGATCGACTGCTTGGCCTTGCTGCTGCAGGCCTGTGCTGCTGGAATACACCGTAGCGAGAGTGAGCAGTGGCCTATTCACTAACGGGTGACGAGGAAGCAACCCAAACAAGGGGATGCTTGAGCCCACTCTCCCCTTCAAAGGAAGACCCAAGGACCAGAGCTGCTGCCCTGAGGCCCTACCTTCAGAAGTTCAAAGCATCTGGGCCGGCAAGATAGCTCAGCGGACTAAGCGTCTGCTTAGGCAAGCTCAGGGATTGCGGTTCGATCCTCAGTACCACATGCCACACCAGCCCCTCCCCCAGGGTGGGCTGAGTCACCCATAGAGTTCGGCTTGGCAGCACACGCCTGTAATCCAACAGCTGGGGAGGCTGAAAACAGGAGGATCAGTACAAATGTGAGCTACATAGTGAGGCCCTGTAACAACCAAATAAATGTATTAAAAAAAAAAAAAAAGTCCAGCATCTGCCGAAGAGCTGAGGACCACACCTCTATAACAGCGTCCTGTCCCTGAGGAGGCCCCACAGTTCCCTGAGGTTGACAAAAGCAATCTTCTTCACCGTTTTGTAAAATAAGCCCACAAGTTCCCCTGACTTTTGTTACAGAGACAAAATTTTCAGGACGTCACTGAGGCAGGAGAAGGGCTTATCAGGCAGAAATCGCAGGGGACAGGCAAGAGGGGAGTGTGAGAGCTCAGAGAAGAATGAGACACAGCATGAGCAGGATGTGGGTGAGTTTGCGGGGCCTGAGGGCGCTTCAGGACCCCGTGACCCAGGATGTGAGACCCTACCATGTCGGGCTCCCCATCTGCCTGGCTGTGTCGGAATGCAAGCCCCAGTGATGAGAAAACTTACCACGTCTACACCCTGTGCTCTGTATAACTACTAGGAGGACAATATGCATTGTATCAAATATGGGGAATGTACTACTAAAGGGTTTTGAAACTATCACATTGTTATTTCTTATTAAAAGTATAAAAAATATAATCAAGAAAAAAGGGAGGGGCTGGAGAGATAGCTCCATGGCACAAGTGCCTGCCTGGCAAGTGCAAAGTCATGAGTTCGAACCCCAGTTCTGCAAAACAAAAGAATGCAAGCCCTCTACCAGCTCTGGCTCTTGAAGTTCAGATCCGCCTCCCAGTAACAGAGCTACTTCCTGGAGAGGGGAAGAGGTGTGACCTGCGGGTAGAGAAGACAGATCTGGCGCCCAGTTCTCAAGCTTATTGTGTAGGTAAGAGCTTCAGAAAGTTTTTGAGTTTCCTGGAAGGGAAAAAAGTAACTTTTGTGTCCTTAAGTTGCAGTTTTTCTTAAAAGCACAATTTTACAATCCTGGTTTCCTTGTCTCCTTTTTTGCATACTTGAATACAAACAAACAGCTTATTTGTTTTAGCTTACCTCAGGGCTTTGGGGGACATTTAAGGCCCAGATAGCCACAGCACGGATAATCACACAGCCCAGGGCGGGAGGCTCCATGCTCCTGCTCTGAAACAGAGGTCAGGTGCGTGACAGGATGGGAAGTCCTTCACCTCAGGCCTCACCTCCTGAAGGCCAGCAGTATCCCACAACTCCCCGCTATGACAAGCAGAACGGCCTCCGAACATGGCCACATCCTCCCAGGTGGAGGAGCATCGCTGGCCTCCCTCGAGCGCGGCTGCTGTAGGACATTTCCCTCACAATCTAAGCCTCTTTCCAGAAGGTGTTCCCAGGCGTTCTATTCACCTCACATGCCCTTGAAAATATATAAATGCAGACACCTCATGTCCACGTTCACAGATCTGAGCAAGTTGCATAACTTTTTTTTTTTTCACCAAAATATATTCTCACCCTTTTAAATTTTACTTTGAGGTAAAAACTCTATGTTCCCCAGGCTGAGCTTGAACTTGCCATTCACCAACTTCAGACCCCCAGAGTGTTGGGGTTACAGACCTGCACCACGCCTGACTTACTGGTTCTGTGTACCTCAGTTTCCTCCTCCATGAAATGGGCTGGTGATTGCAACACACTGCGTAGTTGCCTTGGGAACTCAGTGAGTCATTAAGTTCTAAGAAGGGTGTAGCCCACAGGAAAGACTGAATAAATGCCATTCGCGGGTGCTAGAATTTAAGGTCACTGCCCTTAGCCCTGGGCACCCTCTTCCTCGTTTCCTTCATGCTTTGCATTCAGTCAGCACTATTTCTGGGGCTATCACAGTTGCTGTGGGGATTCGAACCCCATCAGCCACCTACAGCCCTCCTGTCATTTCCTCTTCACTTCTTTCTCCAATACCGGCCTTCAGCCTTTCTGTATCTTTCCCTTTTTTCTTTTATTGTTCATATTTTACTTAAAAAAATTAAGAGTACATTTGTACAGTGATACTGTTACAGGGGGGAAAAAACTAAGCTCCCGACCTGAAAGATACTTGGACGAGTTCGTGTTCTCCAAAACTGAAGAATGAATTTTAGGAATGAGACGCAGGTTTAGAACAGAATATTTATTGGGAAAGGAAGTTTCTGTCCAAGAGGGGAACAGAAAGGGGGCCCTAGTGAGTTACCCGGGAAATTGTCTTTTTCAGGGGTCTTATTGAATGACACCATGTGATAAGGTGGGCCTAAGGTGAAAACCACTGGAACTCGCTCAGGTGGGCAGGAGGTGGGACAAAACTATGGTCAACCAATGAGATTACAAACACCGTTGCTCAGGTAACATCAGAATCAAGTTGGGAAGCAAGTCATGCAGCAAGTGGGCATGAACACGGAGTGAGGGTTCTTCCTGTTGGGGTTGGGTTCCTGACTCATGTAGGCTCTTTTAAGGTGACTGATACCCACTCAGAAGGTCAATCCCTGATACACACCCTTAAGGAAGTAGGTGGCTGCGTGTCCTTACTCTTTTGTCTCAAGGTCTGGCCCGCAGCAGCTGTGTCTGTCTCTTGCAAAGCTGCATAGTCACGTGGTCTTCCATGTCGTCCTCGAGGGCCTGGCCCTGTCTGACTGCCTGTAATATTTCTAGCTAATTCAGCTGCCTACAACAATACTAAGTGGGAAAGTTTGCACCCCGGCATCATCTATGGCATAGGCCAGAGCTCCCCCTCCCAAAGAGGTCCCTTTCATCCTCTTTTCCACTCACCCCTTCTCCCTCCCTCCCCCAACCCTTTCTCTGCATCTTCCTGTCTGCACACAGCCTTTTCTCCGCAACATCTCCACAGGTCCGCTCCAGCTCCTTGGCTACCATGCTCACAGCATGGCTTTCTCCATGGTCCTCTAAAACCCGCTTCTTCTGCTTGTCGGGTGACAACACTGTGATTTGTTCCTGCTTTTCCGGCTCTGCAGCCAGCCTCTCTTCCTCTTCCTGCCCAGGCAGTGCCTGTGGGCCTCTGGGGAAGGTCTTGCCCCCAACCCAATCTCTCCAGATGCCATTGGATGTGCCAAGCTGGCCTCAGGCCCTACGCACCGGATACGGCGGTCCACAGAGGTCCCCTGGGCCCCGGTCTGCCCTTGCCATCTGCCCCATACACCCCAGGACAGGCAGTGTCCCAAGAGCAGGGCGTCCAAACCCTATCTTCACCTCCCCCATGCTTAGTGGCTCTGCAGTTAGCGCTAAACACCACAGCAGGCAGAGAGAGAACTGCGAATCTCGCCCCACCTGCAGGAAACACCAGCTGGAAAGATGGGGGACAGACTGGCAGTGGGCTCTGTGGTGCAGGTCTTTGGACCCCTGCGCCAGGGCTGTGTCCTGGGCACACCCATCCCATCCGCAAGTATGAATTTCCTAGCAGCCACATTCACATAACACAAAGATACCATTGGCATCTGCTGCGTGTCGTGTTTATCCTGACATGGTGTCCAGCGCAGGACGGTCCAGCTTAGTGATTTCCACCTCACGGCACTGCAGAGCGAGATACACGTGGCAGGAGCCGCACTGCAAAGCCCTCCTTTTTGCGTGGCCTTTTCCTTTTCTACATAAAAAATAGTAACAAAACAACATTAGAAATGGTGGCAAATCTCACTGACCAAGCTAACAGGAATTCAAAATGGTTGTTGCACGCTGTGTTGCACATTGTTGTCTTCAGATTGGTTGTTCAGACGGCCTGATATAAGCTGGCAAAACTGGTCCAAAAATTTAAAGAGAAGAAAACGAAAAAGAACTAAGCATTCAGCACCTCAATCGTCCAAGCTGTCCCGTGTGCATACTTCCATAAATATTTTCCCTCTTCTTTCTTCCTTTCTTTTCTCTTTTCCCTCGTCCCAGTTGTTCCATCCTTTTGAGCAGCTTTTCTTTCTATTGAGCTGGTTTTTACATTTACTGTTTCAGATTCTTGCACTAGGGAGACAAGGCCTACTTTTAAAAATTAGCATGTGCGGACTAAGTGCCGGATTAGGCAAGAGCCAGAACCCGGGTTTGACTTCCCTGTACCTATGCCGTACTCCAGCCACACCTCCAGGCACGCTGAGCCGGCAACTGAGTCCGGGTGTGGTGTCGCACACCTGTGATCCCAGCTCTTGGGAGGCTGTAAACAGGCAGATCACTGCAAGTCTGATCTAGTAGTGAGACCCTGAAGACCCTTCAAAAAAAAAAGAAAACCACAAAAACTCTATGGCATATCTCGATCCCTACACTAATTTTTTTTAAATTAGAACTTTATGTGTGGCAGATTTTTAGAAGCGTTTTTCTACTTTAAAGTTTGCAATGAATTTTGACACTATTTATTTGGTGCAGTAACATGGCTCAAATCTCAGCACTCCGCACTAGCCAGGCGGGTGCTAAGGTTGTTGACCGACATCCCTGGCCCAGGACATTCATTTTCTATATTGACCACATGAGATTTCTCAGAACAACGTCTAACAGCTTATAATCAAAATGATCTGAGCATAGCCCATTAATCTGTCTACCACATAAGATTGCTTAGAACAGGGCCAAGCAGCTTGGGATCAAAACGAGCACGACTTTGAATAACCTCAGCATTGCAAATACAAATGGGAATGCACAGCAGGTCCACTACAGCAACTTCTCCACTGGGAGTCAGCACCTGAACACAAGCCCCGCATCCGATTTCCTTTTCCATTCCCTCCCCTCGCACCCCTTGTTTCCTTCCCTTTTCTAGAAGGTCCATCTCCCACTCCCTAGGATCCATCTCACACATTTCTTTTTGTGGACGCTTTGAGTTTCCCCTATGAGAGAAATCGTGCCTATTTAAGTTCATGTGTCTCATTGATTTCAATGACCATTACTGTCTCAGAGTACATCTCTCTCTTTTTTTTTTCACAAGTGACTCCAGTAAACCCTTCTTTATGGCAGAATGGTTGTTTAAATAGCGCAGGTGGTTGGATAATCCGAAGTGGGGGGAATTGCACAACTCACAGAGAAGAGACGCCATCCCCAAACCCTTCCTAGGCCCCGTGCCAGCCATTTGCAGCCCTGTCCTCTGCTCTCCAGGGCTTTGCTGTGTAACAAAGGACTTGGGTCCCTGTGGTGGCCCTGGGGGTGGCTCTTGGCCCAGGGTGGGGAGCGCCTTCCGAAGCTCCCCCTAAGCTAAGCCTGCAGTGGCTTCCCTAGCGTCCAGGCGGCTCCCTGTGAAAACGCAGCCTCCCCTGAACTCCTCCTGCGCATACCAAAGCCCTCCAGCGGAGGCTGCACCTCCCCCGGAGTGCTGGTGGTGCCAGCCTCTGAGCAGAAGGGTATCAGGTAGAACGCTGGTGCTTCAGAGAAAGGGATAGAGTTGGGCATAGGGTCGCCATATCGTTCTGCTATCCTGGAGAGACCCAGGCCGGCTGGGATCTCTCGGTTTAGCACCAGCCTCCAGGCTCAGGCTGCATCTGGGCTGGGGGGTTCCTTCAGGTCCCTGGTCGGAGAGGGTATTGGAAGGAAACTATTAGTCATTGTACGGCCTCTGAATAATGTCAGCTGACTTTTGCCGGTGGTGGCACCCACTGCTTCCCCCTAGGGTAAGCCCTGCCCTCCCCAAGAAGCTCAGCAAGGTGTGTCCTCACCACCCTGCCCAGAGCCTGGGCCAGGCCAAGCCGTGTTCAGTCTCCAAGGCTCCCTCAGGGCGTAAGAAGCAGAGCCCAGCCGGGCAGGAGGATGGGCTGGAACAGCCCCGCACCTCCGGAGCACCGGCCCAGGCCCTTGCTGGCTGCGGTCATCAGCCTCCTCCTCCTCACCTGCAGGCCAGGTAAGCTGGGCTAGGCTGGGCTGGGCTGGGCTAAACTCCCGGAGGAGCAGGGCACGTAGCACAGGTGTCTAGGGTTCCCCGTGCCCTCTAGGGAGACAGCCATCAGGTCTGCGATGGCTCTAGAGGCAGAGGCATTGTTCAGGGCTGACTCAATGCAGCCCGGTTCCTGGATTGACTTGGCCAAGTTCACAAAACCACTGCATGGAGAAGTAAATATCCGGCAGGATCCGTGCAAAGCCGCCCAGGCGTCCCTCGCTGCTTTAGCTCACCCCCGCCCTCCTTCCCTGGGGGTTTTCCCGACACCTTTGCTGCAGGGCCTGGGTTCAGCTCTCAGGGAGAGAGATGAGCAAGCCAGGGTTGCAGGTCTGGTGGGCAACATAGTTGGCGTTCAGGACTGAGTAAACTGAACAGACTTCAAGACACGCAAGAGGGGCTCCTCCTGCCTACCCTGTAGGGGAGCCTTGCAGGGCATTGGAAGTTTGCGCAGGAGGCATTCCTGGCTGGCAGGACTGGGCATGCAAAGGCCAGGAGGCAGGGGCAGCCCGGTGCACGCAAGTGGTTTCGGGCATTCTGGGTGCATTTGGGCTCTGCAATGGGGTGGGGGTGGGGGTCCCCAGGGCAGGTGGAGGCTGGCATGCTCTTGTGTCCCTAGAGGGCTTCCCAAGGGTGCACATCAGATGGGACCTTGCTGTCGGGAAAGTGTCCCGATCCCAGGGATGGGCTTGTCGGGTGCGCATGCGCACGAGGGCGTCTCAGGCTTCCCGCCCCATGAAGAGCAGTCCACGGGGCCTCCAGGCCTGGACCCAGGGCTACCCAAGCCCACTGGTCATTTTACTGTGGCTGCTTCCTTGCCAGTTGCAGATTCTTAGCCAAACACCCCGCGTCCGAGGCAACCTGCAGGCCCCAGGAAGGGGGCGGCCGCAGCTCCCCAGGTAACTGCTCAGGGCGTGCTCCTCAGAGAAGGGACTCCTGCTTGCTCAGCCAGGACACAAAAGCCATTGTCGTTGTCGTTGTTGGGAACAAGA
>PVKN010044486.1:0-10083 GCA_004027915.1 Capromys pilorides
CATTGCCTACATTTATACTTGGAGAAGGGTAAGTAGCATATCTACGCTTCAGTTATGGTGGATAAAGACTTAGAAAGATACTTAAGAGTGATATTTTTTCCCTTTTAACTTTGCAGAATGGTCCACTTCCTTTGAAATACAGAGTTCGGCCTACTTGTAAGAGAATGAAGATCAGTCACCAGAGAGATGGACTGACAAATGCTGGAGAACTGGAAAGTGACTCTGGGAGTGACAAGGCCAACAGTCCAGCAGGAGGTATCCCCTCCACCTCTTCTTGTTTGCCCAGCCCCAGTACTCCAGTGCAGTCTCCTCATCCACAGTTTCCCCACATTTCCAGTACCATGAATGGAACCAGCAACAGCCCCAGCGGTAACCACCAATCTTCCTTTGCCAATAGACCTCGAAAATCATCAGTAAATGGGTCATCAGCAACATCATCTGGTTGATTCCTGAGACTATTAAGGAAAAAGTTTTAAACTCCTGATTTATCTAGATATCTTCATGCCATTACAGCTTTATAGATGCTAATACATGTGACTGTTGTCCAATTTGCTTTCTTTTGTAGTGACATTAAATTTTGCTGTAAAAGATGGACTAGATGTGATATTCATATGGACATTAATTGAAAAGAAAGATTGTTCTTATCAAGGCTTGGATTCTGTGAAGGCAGGCAAGACTTTTTACTGTGTTAGGAAAGATGTGAAATGGTTTCTGTAAGCGTTGTTTGGATTTGGAAATAACTCTGCAGTGGATTAGAAGCATTGGGCCATAGTTTGTTAATCTCAGCTAATGCCTACATTACATTCTTCTTGATTGTTCTTGTTATCATGCTGTTTTGTGAACCTGTAGAATACAAGTGCTTTTTATCTTGAAATTCAACAGATGGAAAGAATAAACATAGAATAATGCATTCTATGTAGCCATGTCACTGTGAATAACGATTTCTTGCATATTTAGCCATTTTGATTCCTGTTTGATTTCTTTGTTGCTACGCAAAACCGATCAAAGGAAAGTAAATTTCAGTTTTACAATCTGTATGCCTAAAAGGGGGTACTACCGTTTATTTTACTGACTTGTTTAAATGATTCGCTTTTGTAAGAATCTGATGGCATTACGCTTGTTGTACAATGCCATATTGGTATATGACATAACAGGAAACAGTATTGTATGATATATTTATAGATACTATAAAGAAAATAATTGTGTTTCATGAGTTCAGAAATGGTTAAAATTCTCTCAACTGGTTCGACTTTTGCAAATACCTATACCGATAACTTATATTGAGGGTGGCTTACCAGCATGGAATATTTTTAATATGGATAACCTAATTCTAAATTCTGCTCCATTGGAAGCAATTGGCAAATGATCGTTATATAGATTTTTTTTTCCAGTAATACATGTTTACTTTAAAAATTGTTGCAGAAAACAAACACTTTATAAGGAACATGGAAATGTAATTTTTCATTGGCATAATGGAATTAATGTGTTTTTAAATGCCTCTTTCTCACTATAATTCTAAAATTTTTAAGTGAACCAGCTAATTGCTGAAAGACATTTTGTCTAGAGTTATTTTAATATATGGAATAATAATTTCACATTTAAGAGTTGCTTTAACAGTTAATGGAGCTAGATCTGGTAGCGTGTGCCTGTAATCCTTGCTCTTGGGAGGCTGAGACAGGAGGATTGCCAGGAGTCCAAGCTAGCCTGAACTCCATAGTGAGACCCTGTCTCAAAAACAAAAAACACAGCAATTAATGGAATATGCCTTCTTTATAATGTCTAGAAATAGAAGCAATTTATCATGAGCTTCTACTGGAAGTTTTAAATACACCAAGTATGTTAACTTTAAATATGAATAACCCCAACAATTCTCAGTTTGTTTTGTTTTGGTCGAATGTGGTGTGTGTTCATCGCCCATCAGTTATTTGTGAGGGTGTTTATTCTATGACTCTTGTTTCATGTTTGTATGGGAAATTGTAGCTAAACATTTCATTGTCCCCAGTCTGCAAAAGAAGCACAATTCTATTGCTTTTTCTTGCTTATAATCATTAAATCATCACTTTTGCATATATTACTGTTACTTCTGCTTTCTTTAAAAGATTCAGTAAATGTTTTATGAAACCACAAAATACATATATTTTTATTTTGACCTAAATTTGTACAGTCCCAGTGTAAGTGTTGTTTCTAATTATAGATGTAATATGAAATTTCATTTGTAATTGGGAAAAATCCAATAAAAAGGATATTCATTTAGAAATAGCTAAGATCTTTAATAAAAATTTGATATGAAAAGCACAATGTGCGGAAGTTTTGGAAATGCGTTAGTGAATTACAACAGGTAAAATCTAAGAATACATTGCTGTCTTAAATAGTGATGTTACAAGAAGTACATGCTTTGTTGTAAACTGCTTGACAGCTCATTGAAAGATGTATGTTTATTTACAATCTTCGGAGTAAAAGTTACCAGTGTTTGTCAGTTTTGGTGAATTTAACTCGTTTTTCTATGTTTTCCATGATATCCAGGAAAGAAAAAGTTATCCAACAAAGAAAAGTTAGTGAATGTTTCAAATATTTTAATGTTGGCTGTCATTGGGTAAAGAATGAGCAAAATACTTTTCAAGGCAAAAAGACTTAAATGCTGGTGGATTGTAATTTGGCACAAAACCAAGTTATAAGATTGATGTAGAACTCAAATCTTGACATTTCAACCTCTTTATAATGGATTTATTTTTGAAATTTCTTATTAAACTATCATGCATTTCTGGTTTACGTAGCACTATTTCACCATACTTAACATTTCCATTTATCTTATCTTATACACATAATTGATTTGAAAATTACTTAAGTTTAAAAGGATATTTTAGCTAAGATTCCCTTTTTTAAAATTATGGTTTACATTCATAATAATCAGCAACTACAGTTATAATAGTATTTTAAATTGCTAAATTACCACCTTCAGGGAAAAAAAAAAACCCATGAAAATCCCCTCAAAGGTCCTAGTTTTTATCAAAAAAAGTTCTTGAAAAGTCAGCTGAAGGTTTGACTTCTAAAATATTCTAGGCTCCAATAACAGTAACAGTTAAAGTGTTCCACAGAAGGTGCCTAAATTGATTTCACAGGTTTTTAGTTTAAATGCAAAAAGAAAAGGAGGCTGGTCGCTGTTGTGTAAATAGTGATCTATCTTGTTTTACACAAGCATAGCACTTCACAAGTACTTTTGCTTTTTAAATTGCCGGCCGTTAATTGCAGAGTTGAAAAAAGAAAGTTGCCCTGTAGTTGACTAATCAGTCAACTATATTGCTTGGTTTCCATATCCACATGTTAGGATTTGTTGAAGTAAAATGCAACTGATAAACTGGGAGAACTTCCTTTCATTCTTTCCTCTTTCCCCAATACTGTACAGTATTTGGAAGACTTCATTTGTAAAATCTTGATTACACCTTTTTTAGGCCTATCATACTTCTGATGTGCAATCTTGATAGGAACTGAAATACCTGTGTGAAAGGCTACTTGCACTGATGATGAAATGAAGACGTTTGATCTTTTTAGGTAACTTACAACCTGTAGAGGAGGTGGGATTTTGGAAACAATCTGCCCTGAAACCCAGTCTCTTAGAATCCTGACTGAAGAAAGGGATCCCTCCCATTTCTCATACTTAACAGGTTTAATAAATGTCTTATATCTTTTTCTTCCCAGTGTACCAGGAATGACAGCTGGAAATCTTGATTTACATTAGTTCTCACATGAAATACTCCTTTATTCCAGAAACACTTGTTTTCCCCGTGCATTTTGTACAAACCTAAAGTATTTTTTTATCAGAGTATATTAAAAATAAGACTTTTATCATTTTAAGTGTACCACTTTTAACAATACTAACTAAGCCTCTGTTTAAAAACTATATCTGTCTTTAAAATAGCTAATTTGCAAAGAGCAATAACTCACCTTTAAAGTTCCTGGATTATATGCATCATTTCACTTGAAGATACTTCATTGTAAACCAAACACGACAGGTTAATTATTCTAAACGCACTCCAAAAACTTATGATCAAAATAGCAATAATAGTAGGACTGAACTGGCACGACAGAAGCAGAGATTCTAGGAGAGGAAGACAAGGCATCACACATTCCAGCCTCCCGGTAAATCAAACTTGGGAAATAGTTCTGCCAAAGACTATGAGCCAGCCCGATCTCACCCTGCAAATCTTAAGATCCCCCAGTTTTGATTATGAAAGTCTGAAAATGTTTACACAGTCGAGTGTTTCCTGTTTCCGCAGTTAATTTTTTTCAACGTTTTTCTTCTTTTGCTTCTTGAAACGGATTTCCTTTATTTGCACCAGTTTCTTTTTCTTAGCAATTTCTAAAGGTCTCACATTAAGAACTTCACTGTCAACCTCCCCATCCAAGAGAGGTGTCTAGGTTGTTGTGCCGGTTGGAAAGAACTGCTTGCCTGGAGGAAACCACCTTGCCTCTCCCAGCGCTGCTTTTCAGGCCATGGGGGGGCTTCTACAACTCAGAAAATCTACGACATCGTGCTACTCTCTGTAGATCCTTCTGAGTGTTTCCGAAGAAGTTTAGGGGGATAATTCACCTCCAATCTTAGACCTCTGAGTAGTAGCCCTCAGTAAAAGTTTCCAAAGGATGACTTAAATTTGTTTCACTTATCTGATTCTTGGCTTAAAAAATATTTTCCCAAAGATTATCCAGAAATAATGTACAAACATATCAATTGTTGTTCGTTGTTCCCTGAGTCATTTACATTTAAGCAAAAATATTTTTTGTTGCTCTGTTTCCTGGGTTAAGATGGAAACTTCACAGGGAACGTGACTTCAAGGTGCGTGGCAATGATGTGATCTTCAACTCTGTCCTTCAAAATCAGGTAGGTCCCAGGGTGCAAGAACAAATTCACCTAGGAAATTACTAACCGGGATACTTGGGAAAAAATGAGAATGGAAGGAAAAGAGGACGTTGCACAAACAGGCTGACGTTATTGTAGTTAGAGGAGCCTGTGCAAGAAGATATAGCCTCAGGTCTAAATGCCCTAGTGGAAGACACCCTACAAAGAGTGCAGCGCAGTTGAGGGGATACAGCTCAGGACTAAGTGATTAGAGTATGAGTAGGGGAGCTGTGGTGCTGCTCCCACCCCAAAAAGAGGTTTCTAGGTTGCAACGCCGGGGTGGAAAGGGTGCAGGAAGCCTTCCTGGAGGAAACCACCCTCTCAAAGCGCTACCGCGTAGGCCAGCGGGCCTTTACCCAAAGGGCATGTTAAGGAAGAAATGGCCCTTCTCCCTTTTCTTGATTTCACACTTCTAGCTCTCCGAGGGGCAGAAGGAGCTCCAGCGCCCACCTCCCTTCGGACCCGCAGTATGCGCGGCCTTGCTGGAGCGTGGGCTGGGCGCAGACAGCCGGGAGGCCATTTTGCGCGTGCGCTGCTTGCCTCGCGCCGCCCGCACCCGGCCGCTCGGATCCCGCCAAATTTGAAAGCGAGATTGTCAGGCCAGTCTCGCTGGGGAGCAGCCAGCCCTCCAAAGCAGGGAGCCAGGGATAGCAGCGGCAACAGCCGGGGTCCAGGCCGCCTTCCCAGTGCTCCCCTGCCCGTCAAAGCCGTCCACGCCGCAGGGGCGCGCCCCGGAACCGAGCTCACCCGGCCAGAGGTGGATCTGCGCCCGGGACGGCCGGGCCTCGGAGGCGGAGCCACGTACGCACGTGTCAGTGGCCGCCGCGTCCGTGATGGTCTCTGTGCCCGCTCCCCCCCCTCCCCCCCGCTTTCCCCCCGCGCGCCCTTCTCCGAGGACGAGGCGCCCTCGAGGCGGGCTTTGCGATTGGCTTTTGTTATTTTCTTCCCTTCTTTTGGTAGTGGGAATGGAACTCAGGACCTTGAGCCTGCCAGGACCTTGAGCTATCTCCTCAGCCCTGGGAGTGAATTTTAAACACAAATTTTAATAACAGGCTGCCGAGGGTGACCGTGGAAGGAACTGGGAAGGATAAGGCCAGATGGGGGCCTATTAGTCCCTTGTCTTGTTGGGGAGCGGCGGCCTCGCGGCAGGAGCCTCCAGATCTGGCCTAAGTGTCACACCTCGGGGCCGTGGCGACACCTGCACGGGTCCCGGATCTAGGCCGGAGACGGGACGTGGCCTCCGGACGCTGCCGGATGCAGTCGGCTTCCTGCAGAGTCGGCTGGTCGGATCCACCGGGTCCCTCTTGCGCCCCGGATCGGGCCAAGGAAGGGAGGATTGGGGAAAAAGGTTGGGGGACGAGAAGTGAAAGCAGCCTAAAATGGGCGACGCCAGCGCGTCCTCTTTCAGCTCGGCAGGCTGCCTCGCCGCCATTTGGTGGCAGATTTCGGTATTTCTGTAGCGCGCAGTGCCGAGCGTCAACACTGGCTGCCTACGTGGCAGAGCCATTTTTTCAAGCAGCTGTTTCACCAGATGCAAATTTCCCGCCTCGTTCCTCCCTTGGGGGCCGCGAGCTCGCCCGGGCTCAGCGGGTTCCTCGACCTGACCCGCCGGGGGGCTTTCCTCGGGAACCGAAGCGAACCGATCCGAGCCGGCCCGGAGGGGCGCTCTGTGCTCCGCTTTCTGGGACTGGGCTTCCCTGTCCCGGTGCGGACTCCCATCGCCCAGCGGCCTTGACGAGTGTGCTCGCGCCCGCCTCGTCGCCCTCCGCTGTGGTGGAGAGCTGAGGCCGAGAAGCGGCCCCGCGGGGCGCAGGCTGCCGTGGCCTCGGAGGTGAACTGGAGGCCGGCGTCCCCACGGCGGGCTGCCTGGAGAAGCTCTGAAGCGGGAGGTGGCCGCCCGGGGAACAAAGGGCCGCGGCGAGACTCTGGGCGGGCTCCGGGCTGCAGGCCTGCGCGCCCCGCCGCCACGCGGGCGCCACGACCTCGGACCTCCGGCCGGTGCTGCCATGTTGCCTTCATGGAGGTCGCTGGGATGTCGACGCTTCCGAATGCGCGACTCCTCCGGCCCGAGAGCCTCGTGGCCCTTCGCGCCTCACAGCCAAGGACCAGCCCAAAAGACCGGCTGGGCGGGCGGGAGCGAAGCCCCGTGGGGGCCGGGAGGCGCCAGCTTCTCCTAGCCGCAGCCCCCGTTCCGGGCTCCCGGCTGCGCGCAGCAGACTCTCGGTTGCCAGTAGCAACCACGCGACGGCTATTTGCAGCCCGGGCGGCCGCCTCTGGGGTCGCTGCCACTTCGCGCGCCGCGGGTCAAACACCTGAAGCCCCGCGGTTGCCGTCGGTGACACTTCTCGCCCCACCCCTCCCCGTCCACCAGCACCCTGGTTTTACCCCGCCCCCGCGCATACAAGGAGGACTCGGGCGCCAGAGATCCCGGGACCCCAGCTTTGCGGAGTCCCACCCCCCTGCGTTCATCTCTGACTGGAGACAATTAAGTTTCAGTGGCCAATTAGGAAACTTTTGTCGTTAGCAGAAACAAGGCTGGTGCTTACAAAAGGTGATGCTTTCTAGAGAAACCTACGCATCAAAGAGCTTTCTGGCTGTATTCACACCCAGTGAGGGAGGTTTTCCTCTGGGTGTGAGCCAAGGGCACAAACACACGCACAGTGTGTGGTTTCCTCTTCGTCTGCCATGAAAATTTTGTATGAGACGCAGAATGTAATCACTTCCGTGGGCTCAAACATTATATCCAGATTCTTGGTTCTTATGTTTCACAGGTGAATGAAGCACTCCTCTACACCCCATTTTCCTGTGAAAATCTACATCAGCCCTTCGCGGGGTGGACCAAGTGGTCCGATGAACAAAGGAAGTGATGGACATCAACCCATACAGATCTTTCTACCTTTCTGTGGTTCCAGGACACCAGTTTAACTTAAAAATACAAAACCAAACAGTAGAACTTTTAGTATTTTAAATAGTTAAAATAAAAGACTTTAAAGTAAGCATCCAGCTAACTCTTTTATTTAGCGAATAGATATGGATTACCAAATTTCATTTCTGAATAATTGCCCCAAGCTTTAAAATAGCCTAGATTAGCTGAGAGTTTTTCCATGGGGTGAAATTTAATGTAAACTGTAGACATGCTGAAATTTCTAAGTTTAAAGCTCCTTAAGGACAAACACCTGTCTTATTTACTTTTTATGTCCTTTTCATGTAACCAATCATACATTTATCTGATTTCCAGACGATTTCAGAAGTTTCAACAATCCTTATTAGAAAGAAGGGGAGGGCACTACTATCACAAGGCTTTAGGGAACTCAATGAAAAGCTGAAGAGTTTTCAAGCTAGTGGAATCAGATGTCCTTATTCGTGAATATTTTAACCTAATTGTGCTTTAAATGTGACAGATCTATTTAAAAGTATCTGGCAGATGTTTCCAGGATTCTGAGAATGACAGATGGCACATTAAATACTTATAACTTCGCTAATTTCTCAACAAAACTGTGAAAAATTAGTAAATAATCATTAGTAAGGTAAGATTTTAAAGTGGCTTTCATACTTTCATATAGCACATGCATGGTGCTTTATGGTTCAACAGGAATGCCAATTGGGGGTAAGTACTAGACATTGTGAACTACCAAGACAGGTACCTTGAAATATCTTATTTAATGTAAGCTTTAGAAGATACTGAAAATAGTTACTGTGTCTTCATCATAAATAATGGTAAACTCAGGTTAACCATGCCTCCTGAAATGATTGTGAGGTATGTTATAAAAGGGGGTCACCTTATTTAATGCCAATTCATAAAATAAGATATTTTTCTTCAAAAAACTTAGCACTTGATTTCCACATGTGACATTAACAACCTGTAGCTTGTCCACTACCTCCACCATCACCTTAAAAATCAATAGTAAAGCAGGCTTTAGTGAAAACTTCCTTTCTACATTCTTTCAAGAAAGAAAAGCGCTGAAAACTTGCTTTGGACCAAACTAAAGAGATTATCTCCCTTTTTCATTATGACTCTCTTTAAGTGAATTGAAGGGTAAGATCAAAGTGCATCCATATTCCTGTGAATTATCGCTATTGACTTCAATGATGATGGATTTCATTGTTTTATCTAAACTAAAGCCAGAAATGCTGCTGTTTTGGAGAGTCTGGCTCTAATGCTATACAATTTCTTCTATTAGGACTAAAAAAGAATAAAATAAAAAATCAAGCAATTAGGCTTGACAAGAACATAATTTCCATAATGTACTTTTGTACAGAAGACTATTGGAATCAGTTACACCTCTGTAGGCTCTTGCCATTCAATTTTGACACAGTCTCAACAAAACTCCAAAGTTCAGCAAGTACACTTCGAAAATACTTATGAATTAATTGTAATGGGAAGCTACAGTGATGTTTAGAAAGTTTTTAGCTGTTCACAAATCAGATAATTTTATCAGTAATCAGCTCATGAAAGTGTTTTTGCTTTGAAAAGGATTCATCACAGTTGGTTTTTTAGTATAACTGAAGAACTTAGGGTGTGCTTGGGAAAATGTGTTTGCCAGCTGTTTCTTTCTAAATATGCCTCATGACAATTTTCTTAAAATATTCTCACTTGAGTTTTCCTCAAACTCTCACACTATTTTCTAAGAGAATGAGACTACCAGGTTTCATGAAACTCATTTGTCTAAATGATCGTTCTGCTCAATTAACTTATTAAAAATACTCAAGCACATCCTAGAAATTTCATTAAATATTATAAGCTCTATCATTGAACAATACAAGCAAACTCTAATGAAGTTTTGGGAAAATATACTTCATGAACCTTAACATACACAATGCCTCTTTTTATAGGAAGACTAGTGCAAGACAAGTTTATTATATTATCATAGTCTACAATGAATATTAGGAAATATTCTCTCACAGAAAGGTAATTGATACCAGTTACTTGGTAGCCCTTTTAAACTTCTGCCTTATACTTCCAGCAATATAGATAAGCATTCCATGATTTTTAGCACAAATTTTTAAAATTTCAATGTTTTGCTACACACTGAGCTGCAAGAAGTCTTATTTTCATTTTAGCCATTATGTTTCTTTAGTATTGCAAGTTTACTGGTAATTTTTTGTTTGAGATACGACCATAAACATACTGAAATTATATATGTCCAAACTTTGTAAACGTTCAAGGCCTTTGTCTAGATTTATCAATA
>PVKN010044487.1:0-10084 GCA_004027915.1 Capromys pilorides
GGCCAGGCTCACCACATCTGTGGGTTTGTTAAGACATTTTTGTCTGACAAAAAATGTCAGACAAAAATTTAGTCCCTTGGCCAGACAGAAAGCACCACAGTCCCAAGGCCTGGAGTCCAGGGTGGACCCCTTCGTGTACTGTAAAACTTACTTTAATGAGGGCAGTCACTTGTACAAAACCAAAACTAGAGGAGGTTCAGGAGAGAGGTGCGTGTTCCTTTTGGGTAAATCACAAGGAACAAAGAGGAAAAATGTTGATCTTTAAAGCCGCTTCTTCTAGCCTCATGTATTAAACTCCACATTTTCTGGAGGCTGCTGTTTCAAGCCATTAAGAGACTTGTATTTTAATACAAAAACCACAAAATGCTGGCTTTTCTCTGTGCCATGCCATTATCTGGCTCCTGGCAGACTTAAAATTCTTCCTTTTAAAACTATTTCCTTTTGGAGGTCAGCTGAAAGTCCGGTTCAAGTACCACATTGATAAAACTGAACACAGCACCACTCTTCAAAGCCAGAGATCCTGGGTCCCAGTAGAAAGGCACTCCGGGTGCCAGGCTTCCGAGGCCTCGTGCCTCAAACATAGCTTTGTGTCAGTGCAGCTGTATCCACAGGCAAAAAGTTAAAAGACTTATTTAAAAATGTTTCCACTTCTGGAAGCTCTTTCTGGGCAGCTTCATGGCCGATGAGGAGCAAGAGCTAGGGTAGGAGGCTGCTAACGCGGCTCCCTAGACTGGCAGAGTTTGAGTTTGGGAAGCCTGACCTGAGATACCTGTTTTCTTGATACTGGACCCTCCAACCTCTAACCAGATTTTCTAGTTCAGCCCGGGGGGCCACGAACCAGGGCCTCAGCAGTGCTCAAGACCATGGCCCAGAAGGAAAAGTCATCCTGCTCCAGCTGCTTATATTCAGATAGCAACATATTAAAGCTCATTTATTCATTCTGCAGATGGGATGAGCTCATGGTGAGCTAGAATTTTATTTTAATTGGCGAAATCTGGTGCTTTTAGCATGCACAGCTTTAATTCAGTTTATGCTCTGCCTCCAGTGAGCTCTGTTCCCTACCTCTCCACACAGGGCCAGGACAGCCAATCTTGCCCCTGCATGGTTACAGTGACCACTATACAGAGTGAATGGACATAGTAACACGAGGCCACAGAGGCTCAGTGAAGGCAGGTGACTTTGGGAATTGATGAGGTGGCCTCTGTGCCCCAGGGGGAAGAGGCTTGTCACTGATGAGCGTAAGCAGCTGCACATTTCGGGCCTTCCTCAGTCACCTTTTGTTGAAATACAGTGCGTGTGTGGAAAAGCCCACACACGCACGTAGTGGAATGAATTTTCCAAAAGTTAGCACAGACATGGAAGCAGCACAAGATGGAGAGAGACTCATCAGCCCCCTGGAAGTCCCCTTCCTCTCCTTCCACTGCAAATGTGGGCCCTGCCTGCTGTGTGAATAAAGTTTTATTGGCATTCATCCCCGGGCAGTCACTCACATCTCAGCTCTGGAGGAGCATGGGCCACTGAGCACAAGGCTTTACAGAGAAAAGGCCCAAGCAGTGCTGAGGAATGCAGTGGAATGTGAGTCTCCAACATCATTTTAAATTATCATCAGATTAAAAAGCAAGCAGGCAAAATTAACTTTGATATGATATTTTGTTTAACCAGTACACCTAAAATACTACAAACTGTGACTGGCATAAAAAGTGTGACACTGAGTCTCTTCCTGTTTCCAAACCTTGAGGAGAGGGGCTGCTGTGAGTAGGGCATAGGAATGCACCCCTAGGGTCTCTGAAGCTGGGCACCAGGGACTCCACCCTCCTGCTAATGCTACTCTTAGGCCAGGCCCCATCCTTTCCTCTTCCTGGCCATCTATGCCTTAGCATTCCTAAATCTTTAAAATGTGGTTTTAAAGAGAGATTTTCGCATCTTTCAACTCTTGGTCATAGCACATCCAAAAGATAAGCTGCCTACATTCCCACCTATAGAAGAAAGGACGGAATGACTCAATGGGCAGCAGCAGAATGAATCCCTTCATACTTTTGTTAGGGGAAAGATAATAGCAGAAAGGGCTTTAGCTAAAGGCTGGGAAGGAAGAGAAGCATGGGTCTGCATCTCTGAGCAGATCCTTCGTAACTGCATGATGACTGTATTGAGCATCAAAAGAACAAAGGACAAAACAGCAACATACTGAGAAAACAAACAAAAGAAAAACTGGGCAGTTGCCAACATTTAAAAATCAAGAGACACCACTAAGAAACTTGATTTCTGGTATCTTTTTAAAAATAAAAAGAGCTGGAAACATAGGTCCATTTTGTATGACACCTGCTGCCCAGGGGGAGTAGCTGGGGTGCTGGCCCCAGCAGCAGGACATTCCCCCGAGTTGGCCACAGGCCTCCCTTTCCCAGCTGTCACTTTAGCCCCAGTCCGTGTCTGAGTTCCGTGTCTGAGTTGCACCTCTTCTTCTGGGATATGGAGAATTACACCACCAATAGCACAGTGAGGTTCTTTTGGCATCAGGGACAGTTTCAGCAGAAGTAAAAACCACTGATAGTTTATTAAGCTTACTATCCAGTGGTTTCAGATAAACCTTTCAGAGATTTGGTTTTCAAGCTGATTTCTTAGTAGAATACTTGCTTGCAGATTCAGAGGCAAGTCATGTTTTTCATCCTTCAAACAGCAGAGGCAATGAAGTGTTTAATGAGGCTGCTCCTAAACACAGACTTGCAATTACATGTTGTTTCCAATCTCATCAGCCAAAGTGGAAAAACACTCCACTGACATCATTTCTAGACTTATGCGTGCTTCAGTTATTGTGGCACTGAGGTTTTTGACATCCTTGAGGATCTGGATGTAATTGGCCACTAGGAAATTGATGGCTTTCTCTCGTGGTGCCCTCATTAGGACATCCGTGTGCAGAGCTTGTTAATTTGCCCAAGTCATGTTGTCTCAAGGATTACAGACAATTTGCGAGCTGCGGCCTCACCCTCACACATGTTATGGAACTATAAAGCATGTGCGTTATAAAGTTAGCATCCTTTATGTGAGAATGTTTGATGAGGTCTGTGGCTTGGATGTGGGTGTGGTGACCTATGAGGATATGAGATCTTTTAAGGTCTGAGGTTTGGTGGCAGCGGGCTGTGTCCTGGAGGGCTCTGTCCTTGGAGAAGACGCAGACAGTCGCTGAAGGATGCTGAGTGAGTTCTCCTGAGATTGTGCTGTGTGATGCTATAATTGCTCCTCTGTTCTCCAGCTTCCCGTCTGTCCACAGGATCTCTCCCTCTCCTATGGGACCCCAGCAAGATATCACCTGCCTAATTACCACAGAGTTGTCAGGGCCACTGATCTGGGGCTCTCAGCCTCCACATCTATGCTCAGAATAAACCTCTTTTCCCTATATAGTTGCTTGGCCTCAGGTATCTCAATGTAGCAATGAAAAACTAATATAGCTGACAGGAAGTTATTTTGTAAGGAGATTCTTTACTTCCAGCAAGGTGGATTCTTCTGAAAAGAAACTTGAAGAAAGTGACTCTTTTTCAACATTGGTTGGCATTTGATTTTTTTTTTTTAGCATGCTGCTAGGATGTAGTAGTATAAAAATTACTGTAACAAATATCAAAGTGGGTAGTGTTGTATCTGTGCATTAGTTTACTTTCTTTGCTATAACAGAAAGCCTAGAACTGGGTAAAAAAATAAACAAAACAAAAAAACAGAAAGCCTTTTGGCTCCCAATCTAGAGACAGGAAGCCCAAAGGCTTGGTGACAACGTCCAGTAAGGGCATCATAACATGGTAGAAGGTAGAAGGGCACATGAGCACATGGCCCAAAAAGAAGCACTGGGGTAGCTCACGTCATAATCCATTCTTGTAGTAACTCACCAGGTCTCCGGGAAATGGCATTGAGCCCTCTTAGGACCTGGTCACCTTTCAGCATGGCCACCAGGGCAGTTGTATCTCAGCATGAGTTTTGGAGGGAACAAGCAATACTGTACTGCCTTTGACTTGCTGTATTGTCTAGAAATGAGCTTCCTGACTCTTGAGAAGCCCTGTATTTAGGTACAGAGTGCATAGATTAATTGATGAACCCAATATTTATTTTTCACTTGCTACTAAGACTCAGCCAGGTACAGCAAAATAGTTTTGGGGTGCACCTCCCTGCGCCACATCCAACCTGGGGGGCTGCAGTCTGCATCAGACATCAGGACCTTCTAGAAACACAAGTTCCTGTTCACATCTCTGCCAGGCACCACTCCCAGCCCAAATACCTGCACCCCAGGATCCCTGCCACTCTTGCTTCCGTGATTGACTAACTCAGCCCCAGACATCTCCAGCCCCACTGTCCTCTCAGTGGCTGTCTCCTGTGCTGGATGGCCTGGATCTGCTGTTCCTGCATCCCTTCACTGCACACATCATACACACCTTCACAGTGTCTCCTCAACTTTCACCAGTCAGAGGCTCTGGGAGGTTTTGATCTCTAAAAAATACATCTCTGGGCTGGGGAGACAGCTCAGCGCTCTAAGTACAAAGTCCAGAGTTCGATCCCTGGTACCGCACATGCTGGCCCCAGAAACCCAAGTGCGCCATGACGACCCCGAAACCAGGCATAGTGGTACATGCCTATAATCCCAGTGCTGGGGAGGCTGAGACAGAAGGATCACTATGAGTCTGAGCTGTATAGAGAGACTCTGTATCAGTAAAAGAGACAATAAAAAAAAAAAAGTAATAAAAGTATACTTCTGTCACAGGACAAGCTGCTTCACAGTGAGGACACTTAGATCATCTTCCAAAATAAACCACACACCACTTGCTGGCAGAGAAGGGGACACTGTGCTTTTCTAGCTTAGGTCGCCATTTCAGCAGTGGCCTTGCTCTGCTGTAAGCCAACGATGTCCATGAGCATAGGCTGCCTCGCTGCTCCTACCATCAGGTGACAGGGAAGATCCATGTGGTATCAGTGACATGGAAAGATCCATGTCCTATTCATGTCCAGGTAACAGCACCAAACAAACCCCAACCAAGGCCTTAATGAAAGCCTGGCCTGGTCTGCGTGGAGGGCTGGACATGCCTCCAGAGCCAAAGGAACCAGTGTCTTCAATTGAAAAAGGAACCAAAGAGTAAAGAGGTGCAAAGGTTCTAACCTGGAGTAATGGCACAGGTTTACTTAATTAATTTAATTAGTTTAAATTAATTAATTAAATTAATTCTGACTCATGTTTCACCTCAACAACAAAATCAATGGTTCCAAGAATGGGGTTTTTGGGATTGGTTCACTGATCGCTCCGGATATCAGAAGAACTGGCCACACTGCAGAAAGCTGAGAAAGAGCCAGACAGATGAGTTCTACACAGCTGGGCTGGGCCTGGCCTTCGCCACTCACTTCCCATGTGGGATGCAGACACTTCCCAGGAAGCTGCAGTGCACTGGAGAGAAACACCTCGATAGCTATGGGAAGCAGCTTCCTTTAGTAGCATGGAGGGGCTTGGAGATTCAGCTTTGAAAGGAGCCTGGGTTTCTCATCTAACTGAATCCATGTGTGGTGTAGGATGTAAAGCTATTAGGTAGCTTTACATAATTATAACAAAATACCTGGCTGACCAACTTACAAAGAGGGAAGGCTTATTTTGGCTCATGGTTTTGGAGGTTTCATTGCATGATGGATCGGCTCTCATACTTTGGTGGTGAGCTCATATATCGTGACAGGAGGGTGTGGGGCTCTGGAGTTGGAATATTGTTTGTCCTTCCCCCAACTCATGTTAAGATTCAATGGCCAATGTAATCATATAGACATAGCTGCTTTCTCTACTGAGTAAACCTGCAGAATAAAAGCTCTCACATTTTTGTGTCCTGCTTGGGTTATGAGCTGTATCTACCTGAGTTTTGTTGAATAAGTGATGGGCTCAGAATACCAGGGACACCACACTGATGCAGTATGGAATGCTGGACAGCATCAACCTTGGGGCTGACGCAAGTCCATGAAAGTTTCTTAGTCTGCCTTTCTGTTACGGCTTGTGTCCAGACGTCCCCCTCAAAGCCTCATGGGGTCATGGGAGGGGCTTTCCAGAGGTGGCTGAATCCAGAGTTTGCGACTGATTCATGGTTTAATGCTGGGATTACGAGTGTGTGGCTACACCAGGGCAGGTGGCCTGCATACAGTAGAAGGGACACAAAGAGGCTTGCTGTCCCCTCCTTTCTGGTTGCTTCTGTTGTCTTCTATTGCCCTGAACTGCTGCCCTTGGCCATGCCAGCCAGTTATGGGCTGAAATCTCTACAAAGTGTGTGCTAAATAAACCTCTCCTCCTTTAACTTTGGGTGTCAGGTGTTTTGTCTCAGTAATAAGACACCTTCCTAAGAGATACATCTACTTATCTTTATAATACTTCATAATTAAAAAATTCAAATAGCAAACACAGCAACACACACTGGCTGGATTCTGCCCTCTTAGAATACGATCGGTGCTCCACCTCCTTAGATCTCACATCTGTGGACTCAATCAGGACTGAAAGTATCTGAAAAACTAATTGTGTCTGTACTGAACATGTACAGATTTTTTTCCCTTGTCCTTATTTCCAAAACAATGCAGCATTATCAACTATTTCCAAAGCATTCACATTAGCTATTCTAAATCAGCTAAAGATCATTGAAAGTACACAGGGAAGTTGCATAGGTTCTATGCAAATAACGTGGCACGGCATTTTCTAGCAGGGATTCTGGCATCCCAGACTTCAGTAGTCAAGAAGGTCCTGCAGCGAGTTTCCCTTGGATACCAAGGGAAACTGCACTTGTTTTACAAATGTATTTATCCATCTCTACATCTCTGTCCCCAAATCCACCCTATTTTGGGTACATGTCAAAGAAAACTGCAGATGTCTGTATTTCCCCTTAAATACTTTCCCATGCGTATCATTAACTGAAGTTTAATTTTTTTCAGAGTAAAAACAGCTGAATGTAGAAATGTACACTAAGACTGTTCCCAGCGTCTGAAATTATTTCCAAGCATTAGGCACCAGCAGACTTGGCTTGGCCAGAAGCGATGGGCAGCTGTGTGTTCCCAAGGTGAACTTGATGCCTGTGCAGGGTGGTGATGGGTTTTGGATGTGGTGAGACTCACAGCTGGCTGGGAGCATCCTGCGGAGGCTGACTTCTGCAGGCCAGCTCTGCAGGAAGCAGACTGGGGCTGAGATCATAGGGTGCACCCACGAGCTCCGTGCCTGTGGACTGGGTGAACAGAAGCAGATGTGGGGAGCAGCGATAGCTTCGCTAGTGCCATGGGGAACTGTGGAGATGTGGGCTGACATGGTCCCGCTTTGGTGCCCTCCTGTACCATCAGTCACTAGGTGGAGTTCCCTGGGTAGCTGCTTCTCAGTGGGGACTGATGGCACATCACAGTGTCACCACACTAAGGATGCTTTGCTTGTGTTAGAGACTCATAATGCAACAAATGCAAACACTCTGCTCCACAACAACAGGAAATTCCAGCTATAACCACATTTAGGATCCTAGAGACAGAATTATCGGCCTGGAGTAGGCTGGGATAAACATTGGCTCCTGTGCTATGCACTGGGGGACATAAAAAGGTCACAGAGGGCTGAGACTTACGGTCAATGGACATCATTGGGGCATTTCCCAGGTAGAGGGGTGGCGGGTGGTCTGCATCACACTCTTCAGGGATCATACACAACAGACAAACTGAGACAGGAACCTGAGGTCATTCAGGTCGCAGCAATGCAAAATGACATGACACACAGCGACTGGGCTAATGAACCCCTGACCTGGACTCTGAGAACTTGTCAGCTAACTAACACAGCCATTGTCTCAGGGCCTCCTCCAAGCTCATCAGCATCAGCCTTGAAGGAAAACCAAATGGTTTCATCAAAATCATACTGAACAACACACATTTCAGAAACACACACCTTCCTGCCATGGAGCCTGGCTTTTTGTGTCCCAGATCTTCTGACCTCACTCCCCACCCTTGGACTATGTCTCTCTGGATCATTCTCAACTCTCAACACAGTGCAGAAGCAAAACAATGCAAAGTTCACTTCCTGGGCTCCCCGCTGCTAAGACATGGTCAGGCACCAGACAGACAGGCTCGGAAGAGACCGTCGGACACTGAGTGGTGCAGGTGGGGCCAGAGGCCATGCAGAGCTATGTGAGCAGACGTGGGGAGAGGAACTCCTGACTCAGCTCTGGGCCTGATGGCCGCAGCTGGCCCCCGGCAGGGAGATTCAGTGCAGCTTTTCTGGAAGCAGCCTAAAATCCTATCCTTGATGCGACTGCAACTCTGAGAATGCTGCCCCTCCTTGGTATCTCTCCCTGTCTAAATGGCATCTAAAACCCCTGGCCAATGAAAACCCTTCTTCCACAGGATGGATTTAAAGCACTCCAGCCACAGTACACTTCCCTCAAGCACCGCACAGATATGCTTCAACTTAAAACACGGCTGTGCCCCAAGAAACCCATTACACTGGAAATATCTGCGACTAAAAATGCACTTACTGGGCTGGCCAAATAGCTCAGGAGATTAAAGTGCCTGATAGCAGGTGCAGGGGCTGAGGGTTCGATACCCAGGCCTGCTGTGCCAATCCCACCCCCGGGGCATGCTGAGGCTTGGGACATGCATGGTGGCGCAAGCCTGTAATCCCAGCTCTTATGAGGCTGTAAACAGGCAGATCACTATGAGTCCAATCTATAGTGAGACCCTGAACACCCTGTAGACCCTTCCCAAATATACAACAAAAAAAAAAAAATGCACTGACTACACCAGGGCACCCAGCGCCCCAGCCCAGCCTGGCCACCTCACCCGCACTCAGAACACTTTCAGTAGCTTACTGGGGAGCACTAAGAGTGATGTAGGCACTGACAATACACCTAGACTGATTTTTTCCATGACACTAAGAAAAGATCAAGATTCACAATCAAATATGATTTCTACCACTGTGAAGTCAAAACATTATAAACTGACCCTTTGTAAGCCAGGGCTTGTGGATAGCTCCCAGAAGCCCAGGACCCTAAGTGGACAGTACATGAGAATGTCCTCACACAGCCTGGCTTCCTATCCCTCTGTGTTCTAGTAGGCCAAGGCCTGTGAGACCCAGCCTCTCAAGATGAACCAATTCCCTAACCTGGTGGGCTTCTTCATGAGGTTCCTTCATCTACCCGACCAACTTTTTAAATTTATTTTTTTCTTCATCTCACATCATGTCTCCTGCTTGACAGTCTTAAATGAATCCCATTTGCACATGAGTTTGGGTTTCCATAACGGATCACTACTCCTCCTTCCTGCTGTCTGTCGTGAACAGATCTGCCAAGAAAACACCTACATCTTTGAAAACTAGAGTGGTCACAGTCCCCAAGCCTCTCACCAAAACCTCGTCCCATCACACCGATGTGATTTCCGTGGCCTGTCAGTGTCTGTGGGCCCACCACTTCCAGGAGTAACTACTCTGCAGTGATGACCAGAACATCTGTCATTCTGGTGAGGCACACATTTTTAGTCATTAATATACACACCCAGGTGAGCTGACAGGGAACTTTCTTTCCTCCTTCCCACAATATCCACAGAGCTTCATATCAGACACAACCAGCAGGAAGGCAGGCAGCAAAGCAGCTAGATGTGGGCCAGGCCAGCAGGTGTTGGGAGCAGATAAGAGCAAGGCAGGAGAGGATGGTGGAGGAAAAGAGAAGCAGCAGCACCTCTTGGCCCAGTGAACTGAGAGCAGTAAGCTCTTCTTTTGGACAGCAGTGAGTTGTCTCTGTAGAAGAAAAGTAAACCTGTGCATCTGTACATGAGCTTTGTGGCAGAAAAATATCACACAAGAATGGAGGAAAAAGCCCAAGGGTGCTCATAATGGTGTAATGCCATAGCTATTGTCAAAGGCAGGAAATGCGTGATTCGCCCTGCTGTAGAGGTCGGGCAGGAAGACAGAAGACGTGCCTGGCGGTGGGTGTCAAGAGTCCGCTCACATCCAGATTTCCCTGGGATACATGTGGAAACCACACCTGGAGATGTCTGGGGACAGACAGCACATTCCATCCTTGGCCATTCTCTGCCGACTTCCTGTTAACCATGTGGCAGCAGAAGGGTTGGCACT
>PVKN010044488.1:0-10086 GCA_004027915.1 Capromys pilorides
TAGTATTTGTACTTTTCAATACTGGTATGGTATTATTTTTGCATCTTTTATATTCATTACTTTACTGGATAAAAATGGAACAACATAAAAATAATCCCATCTGATGAGAGATATGGACAGGCTCACTACTGGGTCTGATCTCAGCCAGTAATGTAACCCTAACTTGAACCTGTTCCCCGCCCCTCTTTGGGAGACAGCAGAATTTACATACAATGGCCAAAACTAATTTGAATTTCTACTTGTTCAGACAACTTCCCAAATAGCTCTTTGAAAATACAAAGACCTTTTTTCTACTTATTTTCCAATGGTCAATCCTTGTGGTTTGACAGAGCAAATGTAAACAAGACTTTTCACCGAAGTTTTATGTTCTTCCTGCCCTAATCATCTGAGACAACTGGGCACAGCCATGTAACAGAAAGGGGAGCTTCTAGGTAGAGCTGGTGATGCCACATAGAAATCCTCCTGGCTGAGGGATAAAACAGGTCCATTATGCTCATGGTGTACCCCAACTACCTGGCATTGCTTCGGGAACATAACTCAGACCCACAGGCAACACTTGGAGGAAGGATTGACCAAAAGAACATTTTAGTTGGCCTGATTCTGTATTCTAGAAGACACCTGGGAGCTCTGGTGATGCCAGTACTGTTTTTTCTCTGGCTCACAACTTGCGCATGTGTATCCAGTGCTCACAAGTGCCAGGCACTGTGCTAGTTGCTAATGATGCAAAGGTAGATAAGACATGACATCTAGTTTTATGGAGCTTGGAGTTGAACATAAAAAGCAGAACAACAAAAAGTACAAATGGCAGTACTGTGTTAGTTTCCTAGTGCTTCTTCAACAAATTACCACAATTCTGTTGGCTTAACACAACTCAAAATTATCCCACACCAGAAGTCTGAAGTGGTTTAAATGGACTAACATCAGGTTTGTTGGCAGGGCTGCATTTCACGTGGAAACACCTAGGCAACGCTGCGTTTTCTTGGCTTCTCAAGCTCTCTGGAGCTGCCTGCTTTCCTAGGCTCTTGCCCCTTCACCCATCTGAAAGCCAACAGCATGTCATCTTTCAGTCTCTCTGTGACTCACCTGCCTCCCTCTTCCTCTTCTGAGGATTTCTGTGACGCCAGTGGTTCACTGGATGACTAAGGGTAATTTCTGTGCCTCAAGATCATCAGCTTAATCACAACTGCAGAGGCCATTTTTGCCCTGCAAGGTAAAATAATCACTAGTTCTAGGATTTCAGTGCTCCCTTGGGCGCTGGGAAAAAGCAGTATCCTGCCTACCAGAAGGACAATCTGTGTGCAGGGTGAAAGGAGGACACATAACCAACATTCCTGCTGTAGTCTCTGTGGCCCACAAAGGGTTGTGAGAGAGATGCTTCAGTTGGGACCCAAACGATAATCAAAACCAGGCAAGATTTTAGGATGTAAATGAGGCTGAATGTTTCCAGATAGGAAGAACAGCAGGTGCAAAGGCCCGGAGGTCAAAACATCTTCATGAACCAGGTTGACCATCCGACAACACTGACCAACGCTGGAGAAAGGATTTGTGTAGAGTCGAGCATACCACTTCAGATGAAGAGAAGCAGAGCACCACACTTCATCCAATTCTTGGCCTGACCTTCCTCAGGGCAGCAGACAGAGCAAGATTTTGTTTTAGCGTGGCTCTTTTTAGCAAGCAGAATGGGGGTTCAGTTCAGTGCCCCAAATAGCTCTCATTTTCTGGAGCCCTCCTCAAAGCTGTCATTATACACAGTTTCTGCGAATCGTTATCTGGACAGGGGGAGATCAAGCCCAGGGCACAAAGCCAGAGCCAGTGATCTAATCCTGTGTAGGAAAGGTCTGGGCCTTGCTGGGCTCGGCTATTATTATTGTTCTCATGTTGTCAGTTTTCTTTTATAGTCACTCATTATGAGGAGCTGAGGGACAGAACTCACGCAGCAAGAAAGAACAATGAAGGCAGGCCAGGGCATATTTTTTAAAAATAGCTTTAAAATGAATCATCGAGCCCTTCTTCCTCTTATATTACTCACTGAGCTTTAAAACTCAAGCCAGCATTGATTGGAAATAATTATCACCAGTGCTTTCTTCACTGCACTGATTTCCAACATTGTAATAAATATTTGGGTGTTTTTCCATGCATCCTTTTTTAGCTATTTGTATCTCATAAGCAAAACAATTTTAGCTGCAGGAAAACTCATTAAATTGATCTATTAAAAAAAAATCTCGCAGTGCTTAGAACCAAATCCAATGCCTTTTGCATGCTGAAGACATGCTTTACCACTGAATTAAAATCCCAACCCTAAATTGCCATCTTAAGTATTTCTGTAAGTCAGTAGGCTATTTTAGCTCTAGACTCCAGAAGGGAAATCGCTGTGAGATTTTATGTGTGAGGATTGTTTGGTCCTAGACATTGTCCTAGCTACTTTCCTCATTGCTTAGACAAAATGCCTGGTAATCCAAGGTTAAGAGGGAAAGGTTTATTTTGGCTCACAGTTTGTAGAGGGTTCAGTCCATAGTCAGCTGGCTCCAAGGCAGGGTGGCATGGCAGAGGGAATCCCAGAGGAGAAATAGCTCATGAAGAAGCAGGACAGGCACAGAGAAGGCAGTGGTGAAGTAGGAAGCAGCAAGTGCCAAGCTATGACATCCATTCTGCCCCTCATATCTGAGCCAGGATGCTCACCCCGAGGGCAGGTGGCACCCACAGTCTTAATCCTGGGGTCACACCAGCCATCAACCCCAGCATCACCTCCCACATCCAGCCACCTCTGAAAATCCCCACCTGGGACCTCAGGAGGCTTTAGGGGGACATCTAGATACAAGTCGTAACAGACACTAAGCAAAACAGAAGTCTAAGCCCATTCCTCTGGTTCTAACTGCTCTTCTTGGTTTTACAAAGCTACTAGAAAGCCCTCCCTTTTTGTTTCTTTTCTATATATTTAGGACTAAGAGGCAGAGCAGAATTGTCACTAGGAGCAAAAGCCTTGAATTCCTTGCCTGTTTTCTTGTGTGGGGTTCTCGGCAAACCCTTCCACCACTGTGTGCCTGCTGCTCCACTGTAGAGGTGGCCGGTACTTGCTGTCGAGCTAAGTTGTAAACGCTGGAAGAGATAACGCAAGTATGGTTGCTAGCATAACCTGGAATAGGTGCATGCGTAAGGAACACATTAGGTGATCGAGACTGAACTGCTATTTTGACAACCACAAAACAAGTTAATCGCTATGCGATGCTTCCATGGTGCTATGAGTTTCAGTTGTTGTGCTACTCTAGAGGACATGGGCTAGCCCAAAGATGCTCCAGAAAAGCAGCCAGAGATCCAGATACCCAAGGAAACAACACTGGGAAGAGGCCCCTTAGTGTAATTTAAGGCCTTGTTAATTGAGTCTCCAAAATAAAGAAATGGCCCGATTTTATTACTGCTTATACTTTATCCATAATACTGCATCTAGTTCTGTGTCTGTCAGATTCGAAGGAGCCTTGATAAATTGATTTTATTCAGAAGGTGGCAATCAGGAGGGTGAAAGATCCAGAGATGCCCTAAGAGAAATAATAGAAGGAAATGGAAAAAGATAGACCAGGAGTATGATGGCTTTCTTCAAACTCTGGTCCAGAGAAAGAGAAAGTTAACAGCCTTATATCTCCTGGGTACAGAACAAATGCATAGCCTGGGAGCTATGAAGAGCTTTCAGCTCCAGAGAAGGAAGAACCTTCAGATAATTTAGAGCTGCACAAATAATAGCATCTCCCTATCATTTGCACCACTACAGATGGCTGTGGAGCCAGGTGTGAGTGCCTTAGAGGAAAGATAAATTCCACGTCCCTTTTGCCGTCAGCCACTTGACTGTGCCTGTGAAGCCTTCCCTAACAAAATTAGGACAGAGGAGGCTGTCTCTTGGCTGGCTAGGACAGTGTTATGATTTATGCTGGAACCCCCCCTCCCCAAAACACACACACCTTATGTATTCAGAGGTGAGGATTTGGAAGGTGCCTGATCAGAAGGATGCTATACTCATGAATGGGTGAATCTATTCATTCCGGAGTCTCTCAAGAGTAGATCTATTCAGAGCTGGGCCACGGTGGTGCACACCTGTAATCCCAGCACTTGGGAGGCTGAGCCAGGAGGATTGGTGCAAGTTCAAGACCAGCCTGGGTTACAAAGAGTGAGCTCAAGGCCAGCCTGAACTGCATAGTGAGAGAGAGAGAGACGAGAGAGAGAGAGAGAGAGAGAGAGAGAGAGAGAGAGAGAGAGAGAGAGAGAGAGAGATCTATTCAATCTACTCTATTCATGGCTGAATCTGCTGTCAGGATGTAGGGCCTGGTTAGAGGTGGATCACTGGGCCATGACTGGCGAGGTGTATTCTTGTCCCCAGAGCTCCTCATCTCTCTCTGCTTCCCAACTGCCAAGGATTTAACAGCCTTCTGCTGTCAGGCCTTTCTGGCACGCTGCTTCTGCCTTGGCCCCAGTTCTGGGTATCAGGTGTTTTGTTGCAGCAATGGGAAAGTAACACTTAGCTCTGAGAGCTGAAGTACTAAAGAACTCTTAAAGACATTTTTCTGGAGGATTAGAGATTAATTGAATCATATAGCTTATAGCTTATCTATATACCTCTAGCATTGGAGGTAATATGATTTGTTCCATGATGCATATATGTCTACATCCATAAAGTAACAAGCTTCATTATTAGGATTCTCCAGGGAGGTCCAATAAATATGATTTGGTTAGGAAAGAAGCTACAATGGATGGAAATAAAGTGAAAGCTGTGTGACTCATGTCTTCTTCCTCCCAATTTTATAGACCAGATTGGGTAGCAGAAAATCCACTAGGTTCAAAGCTAAAGATGTGAATTTCAGTTGTGTCTCAGTGGATGACTTATACCTTGGCTCAATCAGCTATGCTTTCTGGGCTTCTGTCCCGTCTAAAACCTTTTCTGCTTCTAATTCCATGATCCATGGCTGATAACCTTCTACACTGGATGAAGATCATTAATATTCATTAGAGCCAATTGTCTTTGGACAAGTCATTTTAAATAAAGTTTAGTTTGATTGACTGGTGGTAATGATCATGAGAGTGCACAGAGCAGGATCTGGGAAAGCACATCAGGTGAAGCGTGTGAAGCCATTGTACTGATGTTGCCATTTGTACATGACTTGTGATATAGAGCATGCCACTGAAAAGCCCTGAATCACTACCTCCAAATCAAATGATAGACTACTGCTAGCTACCTGTGTTACTCTTCTCTCGTTGCTGGGACAAGTGCCCCACACTCAAAATGAGGGAAGGAAAAGTTTATTTAGCTCACAGTTACTGGAGGTTTCATAGTTTAAAACAACCTGAATTATGTAGCAGGACCTTGCAGCCTTATTCACAGGTGTCCCAAGCTACAAGGTCTGGAGGAGAGGCTGGGGCTGCATGATGTCCAGGATGACTTGCTCCACACCTCTAAAAAAAGAATCACCAGATCTGGAAGGGGTGGAGAGGCACATGCTATCAGTTTAATGGTTGGTGCCTCTCTGGCCCCGCCCCTCAGGCCCCACCCTGTTCCTCTAGCCACGCCCCTCCAGTCTTGCATTGCTCAAGCGGCACCGCCCCATCATTTACATGAGGCTTTACCCAGGCACCTACACACAAACTGTAACACTACCTACAAAATATGCATTTCCCCTTCTTTTTTTTTCTACAGAATACTGGCTGAATTTGGGGTGGAATATGCTTAATTTCTATTGGGAAATCTAGCATGGCAGTCAAAGAAAAATTAGTAGAAGTCTGCTAGGTAAGAATTCTGAAAAGGCTATTGGTTTCATTAAAAAAGAAATAAACTTAGCGAGTGGGCACTGTATTCCTCTGTCCTGTCATGGACATGGTCATGAAGGCTGGAGACGTAAAGCAGGAAGAGGACATAGCACAGGTGGAGGCAGGAGCAGTGTCTTTGAAGACTCGGGAGTGATTGCGCTGGTCTCAGCCTGCCTTCATGTTTTGTTATTGGAAACCGTAACCCTATAATCATAGACAAGTGTCTATGGCTTGCAGCCTAATGCCATCCTGAGTGATAAAATATCCCCAAACACCTGCTTCTCACCTCGGTTACACATGGTATAGACTAGCTCTTCAAAGAATGTGTGGCCAAACCAATATTTAATGACTGGAGAATCCCCGTTACCCCTGCCTTGTCTTGATTTTGTTGTAAGTAATAGTAAGAAGAGAACTCTGAGATACCTGAATTAAATGGCAGGCTAGGGAAAGGAGAGAGGAAAGAGACTAGGGTTCATTTTTAACTCACAGCTTCAACAAATTGACAAAGAAAACAAAAACTGTTCCCACACTCCTGTCGTGTGTTCTGAAAGTCACCCATCAAAGCCATAACCCATTCTGCTTTTGGAGGCGACATTTAGAGGAGACAACAGTAAAATCTGTGTAAGGATTCACCTTATGTCCTAGCACGTCACCTGCTCTGCCCTGTCCCACTCTGCCCTCTTACCTATAATCAAGAGATTCAGTGGAACGGTTTCTATTTCTCCTCTCCAAGATTTTATTACAAACATCCTGGCTCCTTAGGTCTGGGGGACATTTTCCTATTTGCTCTCTGGTCATGCTGCTGCAGGCCCATGAAATTTGTCACAGGATGGTCCTCCTACTTTTAGCTACCATCTGTAAGTGCCTGTGGCGTCAGGGTGGTGTTTCAACTTGATGGGCTTCGCAATTCACCGAGGTCACTGGTGGCTCACACTTCCAGGGGTACCAGGGTGGGTCACCAGGGTGTGGCTTCAGAGTCGATGTCTGGTCCTTCACTGCTTCCTCTGTGGATCTCTGTTCTTCTGCCACGAGGGCTCTACCTCAGAGCCAGTGGTCGTGGACTGACACTGTAAGCAAATCAAACCTCTCCTCATTCAAATTATGAGTTTTGAGTATTTTGTCTCAGGATTGAAAAAGCTGGCTAATACAGAGCTCAATACGCCCTTCATTTCAGGGACTTCTTACTCTCAAAATTTTGATTAAACCACTCTTTTCCATGCTGTCAGAAACTGGAATCCTCAACAGTCAAAGCAACACAAGTAGGAAGAATCTTCTGTGGTCCTTAAAGGGCTCTTGATTAATTAGTTGACTTCAAGAAGCTGTTTCCCTCAGGAACATTCAGCTGGAGAAAAGATGGCGTTGACTTGAACTTTCCTGAATGGCGCTCTTAGGGTTATGCTTATGATCCCATAAAACTATCCTAAAGTGCTAAGAAGGCAAACGAAATTATGATGAACTTTTCAATTCATTTTTATTATAACTAACATTTCATAGTAAACTTATAGTGCATTTATTTTATGGCTCTTCACTTTATAGCATAGTCTTTTTAAAGTATGCTTTTATTACATTTATATCTATTTTATAGAATTTAATAATAACTCTACAGCCTTAGGTGATTGTGTAAATCCATATTTTACTTTTATGATAGCCAGCTGATTATATATATTGTTTATGTGATACTGAATTCTTGGCCGGGATGCTGTTGGTTACCGTAGCTCTCCTCAGAGATGCACAGCTTCTATTGTGCAGCAATACCCTTCTTGATGTCATTCCTAGAAATGACTGCTCTCCATTTCAGAACAGAAAAGAGTCCTAGTTTTTCTTCTTCCTATAAGGATTTGTCTCCATGAGTCCCTGCTGGATAAACTGCCTTTCTGAAGCGGTTTCAACCAAGTCTTCCCTCAAAACCATGAAAGTTCCTTTGTAGCCCTCTCTACATCCAGGTACCTTTCCACAAGCCAGCTCACGTCTGTTCCTGAGTGCGCATGCTCCATACAGCACCTCCACTGCAGTTCACTGGGTCTTCGCTTCTGCCTCGCTCTGAGGAGAGCCACGCCCCTCAAATGCAGCCAGGGACTTCTTCTGGTGGTCTGGGCTAGAGATGCTTGGCTGCTCAGTCCTTCCATAGTTTCCAGAAGAAATTTTGTGATTTATTTTTAAACTCTGAGTATCTGGGTGTCTCAAATGGCACAGCACCCAGAATTTCCGTCTTACTTGCTCCAGCCCAGACTTACCCAGGGGCTCCTGGTGGAATAACAAGCTGAACCCAACTTCGGTGCTTCAGGTTTACCTCAGGCAGGAATGGCACTTGCCTAACAGAGGACAGCTCTCCAGAGAGCAACTCTATTTACGTTTGGAGAGGTAGAGAGACTCAGGGTAAAACCCAGGGCCTCACACGTGTCACATAAGTGCTTTAACATTGACCTGCACCCTCAACTCCCCCCACCCCTCCAAGGAGGAGTTCTTTTACAAGTTTCTAGGAGAATTATTTTTCTCATCTGCTATAATCATTACATACAAAGTGTATTTGTTCATGTATTTCTATGAATAACCAAAGAAAGCTTTGACTTCACAGACTCATGTCATGAGCTCAGTCTTTAATGTTGACTTTAAAAGGCTATAAGCCCTTGGTGGCAGCCACTCACGGGGGTGGGGGTATAGATGGGGGGTGGGGGTGTTGCCCTTCTCCTTCCCCAGAACTACACTAAACCAATCAGTGGGCTACTCCAGTCATCGTACACCCTTAATCCACATCTCACACCTAGACCCAGGCACTGGAAAAGCCTCACCTTTGAGCACCTTGAGGGAACATCTGGGTACAAACCATAACAAGTAAGGAGAGACAGACCTGTGGGTATATCTGGCATTTCCTTGGGTTCAAGTGAAAGTACCTCAAAGACTCGGGGATGTCCAGGGTTCTTGGAGCCGAATGAATGACCAGGTTTGCGTCACATGTAAGTAGAGAGGTATACATTTGGCTTAGCTACGCAAGAGGTTAAAATATAAACCACATGTATTGAAAAACTGGCCAGCAAGTTGGATCGCCCCACCTCTGAGAACACCCTGTCCCATTATATAACATGCTGAGGAGCTGATGCCTTTCTAGGTCTCAATCAATACATTAGGAGAAGCCCTGGATCCTACTGCTGAAGATTCTTGATAGATTGCACCATGGTGTATAGTGTATGCAGTTGTGTGTGTGTGTATGTGTGTGTGTGTGTGTGTGTGTTTTCATGTGCTCCCATTTGTAGTTATAGCAGAAGAACCAAATATGAGGGAGGAGTGTTGGCTTGTGCTCCTCGGATCATCTGTCCCTCTGAATGGCTCTGCAGCAACCCTACTCCTTGTCTTGCCCCTACAGCCATGGCTCTTGCTCCTACCATTTCACACCTTCGAGGACCATCCCCTTATTCTCTAAACTAGTGAAGTCATTATGTTAAACTGTATATTAAGTATGTATGCAAACCATACAATTGTATGTTTTAAGCTTTGGCTGAATCTGGAATAATAAAGGAGGGCTATGGCATAGCCCCAGGAGAAGTTGGACATCAGGTCTTGGGGTTCTCAAAGTCCTTCTGCAAACTGTGCAGCAGGGGAAACTTGCATTTTTATCTTTCCTTTTAAGGCCAGATCAGCTGCTGTGCTGCTAGGACCCACTTTCGTCTGTATCCCAGTCCTTTGATCATCTATCTTCTTCTCAGAGTCTTGAGGGTTCCTGTGCCATCCTCTTTCAGTAATGAATTAAAAAATCAACTTTACAAAAACAAGGAGGCTGAAAGAAAATGATATGAATGAAAGTGAGGGAGAAAGAACTTGTCCCAGAGGACTCTGCTTAGAAGTATACACTCTCATTTAGAGTGCTATCTATGAGTCAGGCCAGGGCTTTGGTTGAAGGGAAGAGCTTCTAGCTAAGGCCACTGCTGTTGCTACAGCAACCCTTCACCACTAACATCCATCCTCTCTGCATTACCTGCCAAACACACTCTCTGGTTGCAAATACCCTCTCCTTGCAGAATGCATTGCTCAGCTCCCCTCGTATGGCTGACAGTCCCCTCCACGCAAGTCTCTAACACAAGAGCAGCCTTATCCCTTCCACCTTCCAGAGCACGAAAGCAACTGCCAACAACTCTTTGATGGAAAATGCTCCTTTTTCTATAAACCTTACAGGATGTAAATTACTAGAGCAGACACTGCTCGATTAACAACCAAGTTTATTTCTGCAACTAGGGCATAAATGAATCTGTTGCTAAATGAAGAAGTGATATAATATATCATATATATAATATGCGTGTATATATA
>PVKN010044489.1:0-10083 GCA_004027915.1 Capromys pilorides
TGTAATACATTTCTATCCCCTTTCATTTATATATTCTTAGTCAGTTTTCTATGCCACACATTCCAGTGCTTCATCTACCCAGATCCTGTTAAGTATCACTTTTTAAAAATTATTTTTAAGTGGAACAATCTGCTCAACACCCTCCCCATACCTGCCTTGGACAGGAGCCTTCTTTCCCTTAATAAATGTATTCTGCTCATAACTTCTGTTTGTTTCTAAAATTCATTCTTTGATTTTAGAGAACACAAACTAGTCCCAGGTCAGGTCAAGAGATCATTTTTCCTGTATGTCATTTGAAGGTTTCCACAAAGATCATTGAACAGAGGTATTAGTTTGCTTTTCTTTTATAGATTCTGGATTGATACCTACTTAGGTAACAAATTTTTATGCTTCACATGTTGATACGCCTTTGCTGCTGCTTATGTTTTGCCTCATACAGTTTTGTCTCATATAATTCAGTTAAAATTGTTTATGATTTTTTATGCTTTGGCTCTTCCTTGGTTTTATCAAAATGTTGGTCAAAATGTTGTTGGTAAATTTAAGTTAAAATGTGGAAATGTTATAAGGTGATGATATTTCTTTAATGGGACATTTTATGACTGTTTTGTTCTTGTAAATGGTTCATTTGATCTAGTTGCTAAATGTACTGAAATTCCTTGCTTCACTTTAGACAATAGTGCTAGAGAGAAACATTAGTAAGCCTCCTAGTGGACCTTATATAAACTTCCACAAAATGGGACTTTTAAATCTAGCTTAGACTTAGAAAATATACATGCCTGTATATGAAAGACAGGACTCCTTACACCAACTAAATGACATTAGGTTGGAAACTCTTCTTAAAGACTTGGAGGACAGATTTCATTGGGACAGATAGGCTCTAATGCCCCTCCACATGCTAGAGGAAATGCCAGGCCTGCTTTGTTTCAGTTTCCTTTCTTTGATGTTACTACTTATTTTCGCATGTCTTTGTACTTTCCTTTATAGATGCATGTAAAATTGGGAAAACTCTAGACTGTTTCAACTAAGTGAAACCCTTAGAAAATGAGCATTTGTTAACAGTGAAGACAGTGAAATCATTTTACAAAAAGGACACATACTCTGTGTCTGGGTCAGAGCAGACAAAGAGTACTATGCCCATCCAGGAGGACACATAAAAGTCATAGGGTTACTGTTCTGGGCAGGTCTCCTTCAGGAGGCTAAACTTGAGACACAGTAGAGAGAACCAACTTCTGGGTAATGACAGCAGTAACTATCTCCAAAAGCAGCACACTTAAGGGACCAAAGCATATTTAATATAAAGGAGGATCTCAACCTTTTTTCTTAGGTCTTTTTTCTCAGTTATTTAGGTGTGTAAGAGATAAATTGCAGACTTTAAATTCTTTACTGCAAAGTGCTGGAAAATCTTATTCAGGCTTTTAGCTATCCCTTATAGAACTTGGACAAACTGGTTACTCTGACAGCTAGCAAATGCTCTTAGAGCTGCCACTCTTTGAAATAGAGAACATGTTTCTCCAGCTGTTCTTTGGTGAATCCCCATTTGAAACTGATGGTTAATGGAATATTAATCAGAAACACAGCTGTATTCCTTTCTGGAGACTGATCTCTGGTTGTGTAGGCCAATAGGAACTGAAAACACCTGAGGAGTCATGGCCAGGGCTACTCGCTGGCAGATACCTAAAGGTGCTTGGTGGAAACTGGCTCTTGACCACTGAAAGATTTCACTCACCTATTGTACATTTTCTTCTCTCTTTCTGACAGCAAACTAGTAAATCTAGTTGAGCTTTTCAGTAGAACAACTTCATAAGTAACTCCTTCAGAAATTAGGCTGAGGCAGCTTGCAGTAGTTTACATTTTACAGAAGCTATCAGGAATGATTTATGTAGGTGCCTTACATATTAACTAAATAAGAAAGAGATTTTTTGTCAGCCTTAAAGTAACGTGTTTTCACCAGCATGTAAAATGTGATTACTCGATGATAAAGATAAGTTTTATCTGTGGGTTCCAAAGATTTAATATAGTCCAGTCCTTCTAAGGAGGACGTTCTTGGTGACTAGATGGAAGAACACAAGTGTCTTGGAGATTTCTTTTCCCTAGGATCCAGGACAAAGCTCTTCCAGTCAATTGTTTCTTTTGTCTACCTCCAAAGGTGATCTCTTTTACAGTATAGCAGGGAAAGTGCTGTGTTCACAACACAACCTTTTATATAATAGTTATGCTTCCTTTTGTAGACATTACTGTCACCAAACTATAACATATTTACAAATATTCAATAAGAGTATGTTCACAGTTTACATGGTTCGTGAGATTTTCAGGAGACAAAAATGACACTCCAATTCAATGGTAGATAGGCTGGTCAGAACTTGTCTTCCTTCGCTCCAAGAGTTTCTACCTAATCTGGAGTAGTTTATGCAGGGGATGTCTTGGGAAATCAATTAGAGGTAAGGTTGAGACATCCAGAACACTCTCTTTTTGCATTCTGGAGTATGGAAATTCCACAATCAAAGTCTTTTACTCCTTTAGAGTATACCATTAGGCACTGGAAGACATTTGATCCATACATGCCAAAACAGTGCTTTTTAACAATTTTTTCTACACATGTGTGTAGTCTACATATTCCCTGGAGCAAAAGTGGAATGCAGAGGAAGTGTCAATTACGACACTGTTTTACAACTAGAAAGATAACATAAAAAGGAAAATGGTAAAAAATGTCTTATGTTCAAATTTTGTTTGCATTAAGAAAGTAATTGTTATCTAGTTTTTAAATGTAGATTTGAGCTACTTGAACCAGGCAGTTCAAGTTCCTAAGGCATTCACTATTCTGGAGCCTAAGGCTGCTCCTTCCTAAACTTTGGATCCTAAGGACAACATGACCTTAATCACAGCCTCATTACTGAAAGTAAGGTTTCCCCTATTTGCCTTTCTAAAGGGTGTGGGCTTCTAAAACAACTATAATATAGGCCTCTACAAGACTACACCCAAGCCGGGAGATAGCTCAGTGGACTAAGTGCTTGCCTGTCAAGTGCAAGGTCCTGAGTTCGATCCCAGGTACCACCAAAAAAAAAAAAAGACTACACCCACCCTAAGCCGAATTTAGACAAGCTTCTCAAGGATGATATCCTTTAAGGAAGTAAATAGGCAATTTAGAACTTCAAGAGTTCATGTATCCTTTTCTTTGTGACCTAAAACAGATAAAATAAGACTTTGAAGATCTTCACATAACCTTGATAAGTACATTATTGTCTTCGGAGGACTTACTCAGACATCAATCAGATTGAAGTGATGTACTGTTAATCTTAAACCAAGCATTGACTTCTGATGAAAGGCAGCATTAAAAACTGCTATTATATTTAGAGATAAATATGATATTGTTAATTTTAAATAGTCAAGAGGTAAACAGCCAGTGGAGCTACCTGTTCCCACTAGAACCCAAATAGTCAAACCTCTGCTGGCCTAATAGCCAGTCAGGCAGGAGATGAAAAGACATTTTCTATTGTGTGTTCTTGAAGGCATAAAAACAAAACCAAGCCTTCTCATGATTTTAAATTTTAGCTATTTACCAGGAGAAAGATGACTTCCCCTCAGCTTTCTTAGAATGTTTAATAAAGGAACTAGTAAAGCATATTTCTTGAGATATTAATTCATTAGAGGGGCAGATGACTCTTACAGATGAGTTCATTTCTCAGTCAGCTCCAGATACTAGAAAAGAGCTATAAAAGATAGTTTTTGCTCTAGATAACTTAGTACTATATCAAAAACTGCTTCTTAGTTTCCTAAATCAAGACTGGAAGAAATCCAGGGGGAGAAAATAGAGATGAAAAATGGCTGCCTTTGTTACAACCTCAAAACAAACCTTAAGTCTGATTCTCTGGCTCCAAGAAGAGACCAATGGCAATGAAATTATCTGCTACTGCTTCCAGAATAAGAGGGACTGCCTTACGAGGCCCACAAGACATGCGTTGGCTTCAAAGGCAGCCACTAGAAGTGAGACTGCACTCTGAGGTGCAGGCTGCAGAGCTCAGACTTAGCTTCTCAGATGACCCAGTAGGAATAAAAGGCCTTGGGTCTGCCTCTTCCCTCTGGCCAGACTGTTGCTTTTCATTTCCACAGAGGAGCCCTGGGTAATCATAAGTATATAGGGAAAAAAAAACCCAGACTGTTGCTACTCAAAAGCATAGGTGTCTTTGTCCCTCTCCAACCCTGACTTTCCTTTCATTCATCCACCTCAATAGAAGCAGACTTCAGAAGATATCTTGCTTTAGCCATAACCAAGATACTACAATATATATTCAGGTTTCTTACTAATCAAAATGATGCTGAGGCTAATTTTTACAAATGTAATACATATTGCTTATGTATAAGACTTAAAAACATATTTCATTAGTTAAAACAGATCCTCAAGAACAGATAAAATCTTTCCAGCATAAAAAACTTCAAAAGACACTGGTTACACAGTGTTAAATGGATTTGAGCCTACAGATAGAGCCATGCCTTGTATTTGTGACATAAAACTCAGAGCCACAGTATTAAAAGGAGAAATCCCTCAACAGTGACCCTTGCTTACAGTGGGGGCCATATCTAAAGCACTGAATGGGACATTAGGTTAATCTGACCGAATGATGTGTATTTCTTAAGTGTATAAGTTAGCCTGGTTGATATCTGATGTAACTCAGGTATTGCATGCTGATAGTTAATACAGGTGTGACCTCTCTTAACTAAAATTAGAAGGACTTATAGCAAATTGTCAGACTCCATAAATGAAGGTCTAGAAGCCAGTTGGGTTACAATTGCTATTCCTTCAAAAAGTTTATAAATTTCCGTGTTAGCTCAAATGCTCATGTTTTAATTATACACGTTCTAATCTCTCAGATAATTTGTTGTTTCGTAGAAGACACCAAAACCCAGGTAATCATATAGGTAAAACTTATAATGAATATACTTGATTAACTTTTAGATTACTTTCTCTGAGATTCACCGAATTTTGTCTATAGAGACAAATTAAAGCCTTGACTGTTGATCTCATACAGTCCAGGTGAGTTGAGCCCTCTCCAGAGTTCCTGCCTCATTACAAGGAAAGATATCTTCATGTTCCTTGGGCAGGGCTGATTGCCCTCAAAGATGCTTCTTCTATCAGTCTAATTCTATGTGAGGAAATCCACCACAGGAGAAGTTGCCATCACATTCCATGGGAAGGGATGCCTGCAGGACACCTTAATACCAAAAAGATGTATCTTGCTCAGTGGGCCCCAGATATCTGACACAAGCAGCAGAAGTCAGAAGGGTTTGCAGGGAGGAATTGGTCTCAATCAAGGTGTTTCATAGTAAAAAGGATACTGGATGGAATTATAGACAGAAAATCGCAATAATGCTACTAGCAGCCTACAGGAAGGAAGGCCAGTCATTCAATGGGAGAAAAGTCATGCTTCCCTGGATCCAGACAGAGAGAATTGACATTTCAAACAAAATGTACAAAGCTGCTAGAGAGAGAGAGAAAAAAAAAGTGCTCATGATGGAGTCAGAGAAAGTTTCAGATTGAGGTGATTATGGGTCTTCCCCTCTCAGCCTGAGGGAACCCATGTTAACTGTCAATATAAGGAGAAATCCCGCTAAGCCTTTAATAGATGCTCATGCAGATTTGTCAATAGTTACTTAACCAGTGGCCCCACTTTCAAGCTGGAAAGTACTCAGTATATTCCATAGGTCTTGTAATTCATGTGCCCCTAGTAATGAGTTGGCCATTTTATTTGAGGCAATACCCAAGGACCATGCAAAACAAGAAAAGGATTAAATCCCGCATTTAAGTGATCTTTGCTATTGAACCTACACAAATTTCTGACTAATCTTTATAATTACAAACTTTAAAAGGTTATTACATCCCAGATCCTTCTGCTAATGTCTCAATAGCTGTTCAGAATATAAGATATCAATTCAATGGTATGTGAGATGGTGAGGTCTCCCAGACCGTATCTTTATCGTTTTTTGGGGAAAGTCATTACTGTCTACTTGGTAAAAATCATTTTTAACTGTATTCAGAATTATTATGTTGATATTATTTGGCCCATACATGATTCATTGTTTCTTTGGCTTTGTCTCCTCTAGATTTGAAGCTATTCTACCCGCCCAAGATAAAAAATTACTGGTGTCTACTGAGGGTATTTATTTATTTATTTATTTATTTATTTATTTTTGTCTTTTTGAGACAAGGTCTCACTATGCAGTTCAGGCTGGCCTTAAGATCACTTTTGTAGCCCAGGCTGGTCTTGAACTCACAAAGATCCTCCTGCCTCAGCCTCCCAAGTACTGGGATTACAGGTGTGAGCTACCATGCCCAGCTTATTGAGGGTCTTTAGATAAAACTTCTGGAGGGTATCTCTGACTGCTGGTCCACAACTATGACACCTTTCAGCCTGAAGAAGCCAGAGCAGTCACTGCCCATGGTTCCCTCACAGCAGTTTGGGTTACTTCTTCAGAAAGGGGGAATGTTGTAGGCAGTTGAATTAGATAGACATATTATAGGCAGTCAGACGGGGCCAGGCCCTCAAGGATACAAGGTGGAAGACAAGGTGACTTTGCAACTTGGAAGAGACAGACACTTGCTATGGGCCAGATCTGAAGACAAAAGAGGAAACAACCACAGCTACATACTTCCTTAGGGATAGGCATCAGGGATTGATATTCTAAATAGATATAAATCACCTTGAAAGAGTCCAAATGAGTCACTAACCCAACCCCCAACAGGAAGGGACCCAGTCCTATACTCATGTTCTCTTGCTATGGGACTCGCTTCCTCATTTGGTACTGGATTTAATCAATTTTACCTGAGCAATGGTGCTTGTAATCTCATTGGTTTACCATAGTTTTGTTCCACCTCATGCCCACCTAAGAGAGTTCCCATGTTCTCCACCACCTTAGATGAGCCTCACCACATAGTTTTACTCTAAAAGTACCTGGAAGAGTAAGCTTCCCAGGGACAACCTGCTCACTGCATCTCCACAGTCTCTCTCTTGGACAAGAGCTTTCTTTTTCCCCAATAAATATATTTTGCTCAAAAAATATTTTTTAACAAATCTCAACACTTCTTATCTTCTTGGAGTTTGAGGTAACCATTGGAAATAAATATATTCTGCTGACTAAACACTAATAATTGCAAGGAAACTATATTTTAATCAAGATAAAAACACATCACATGGGGCTGGCCAAATAGCTCACAGATTAAAGCACCTGCTTAGGCAGAGCACAAAGGCCAGTGTTTGATCCCTCCCACCACAAACTGTGCCAGCCCTACCTGCAGGGTGCACTGAGACAGCAACTGAGACTGTAGACTCTGTAGTAAATGTACTAAATACATTAAATATACTCACACACCTATTCACACACACACACACACACACACCACATGTTAGTTAAAGTTTTCTATTCCTGAAACCAATTTTTAAGTTCAGACATTTCTCTGCAACCTTCGCTGTATCTGTTCTAGTTACAAAATTTTAAGTCATTAATATCAACAAATACGCTATCTAAACAATTCCTTATCTGCAGTAGACAGAAAAAAAGCCAAGGATGGTTAGGTTTCAAGAACTTTTCACAATTATTAGAAGAGAAAAGAACTTGCATCAATAGTACACAACAATAAGATTGTGTGCTATGGAACCTCCACATGGTAAAATGTCAAAATGATCATTACTTAAAAGAATTACAAAACATGAGTGGATTATTACATTAGTCCCAGAATAGGCACTTTGAAAGAGAGACATCAAGGAATAACATTGTGAATCAGTAAATTGACCAATCAAAAAGAGCAAAAATAGTCCAGCTCTCTTTTTAACAATGATAGGATTGAAGTACTATTTAGCTATAAATACAAAGTCCATTGTAATAAATTATTTCTGTGAAAAATTCTCAAATATATTTTATTTTCTATATTTAAGTAATAAAACATGATTTGGGGGCCTGTAGACAATAAAAATTTATAATACTGAGGTGTTACTTATACTCTTGCTTTATTCTTGTTTTTGTAATAAGAGCACTCATAAACAATCACATTTATAACACATTTTTATCACATATAGTCTTTATGTTGTAGGTTAGAACTCTCGACTTGTTCTTTCTATATATCTGCTACTTGATTGTGCTTTTCATGTCACGGGAATGATCAAATAGATGGGATCTTGGTGTAAGTCCCAAACAGATGGTTTGGGTAAACATTTCCCTCTTGATGCCTGATGCCATGTGCAATAGCTAAAGGTAAACCATAGTAACTTTTCCAGTAAGTGTGAAAGCCATCAGTCTCAAAGGTATCCTCACATATCTAGTGATATTCAAAAGCAACAAACTACAGTGAATAACAGATTAGTGGAGTATGAGTACTTATGCAGGGACTTCACGATTAAAACCTGTTTACCTGGAAAAAAAATACTGCTCATATTTTGATGCTTTCTCTGTGTAAAAGCTAAGTAAGTAATAATATATTTGCCCTCATTTTTTAAAAAGAACATTTGATTTGCTGTCTTGGTGTTGAAACCAGTAGAGTTATATTAAAATATGAATGGTTTGCTGTATTTGGAGAGCAAAGACAACTTGCAAAAAAAGGTAGTAGCTTGAGTTTATTATTACCTGACAAATGAAGACTCATCTGACATATTCTGATCAGGCTGGTTGTCTCCTGGCACTGCTTCTGAGTCCAGAGGATGACATTTTATTAAACTCATATGCTGGTGAATTGTCAGCACTTATTTTGCTTGTATGTTCTGCAGCTTTCAGCAGTATTGATCATGAAAATTTAATATAATGCTTGGAAAGGTAGCCTGCATTTCAGAAGCAGCCTCTGGTTGATTTAGGCCTTAGCTGTCCACAAGGAAATAGTCCATACTATTTCATATATAATTCTTCTTTCGTTCTCTTCCTTCACTTTTCTTTCTTTTAATTCCACATCATTTAAACTGTTTTAATTTCCTCCTACAAAGTATGCTATTGAATGACAGAAAGACTACAATACTAGAAATCCTTATCTTTCAAAGAATTTCTGTGAAAAAGGCATTCATGGTAATTCATTAGCTTTAGAAGCTGCAAGATTATTCACTACAGCTCTATGTTGGACAAAACCATAATTAGCTTATATGTTCCCATTCCATCACACTGCAGAAAAAATGGCTAATATCATGAAGTCAACTAATAACAAATGCTGGAGGGGCTCTGGAGGAAAAGGAACCCTTCTGCACTGTTGGTGGGAGTACAGACTAGTACAATCACTATGCAAATCAGTGTAGATATTCCTTCAAAATCTAGGATTGGAGATCCCATTTAAGCCAGCTATATCCCTTCTAGGTATTTTTTGAGAAGAACTGAAACCCTCATACCACAGTGATGTATGTGCACTCATGTTTATAGCAGCATAATTTGCCATAGCTAAATCCTGGAAACAAACCAGATGCACATCAGCTGAGGAATGAATAAAGAAGATGTGTTATTTTTACACGATGGGGTATTATTCAGCTATAATAAATTTCAGTCTTTAGTTTGTAAATTTAAGCAGCTAGAGAACATATTCTTAAGTGAATTTTTTAAAAAATTTTTGTCATGAGCAGAATACATTTATTAGGGGAAAGAAATCTCCTGCTCAAGAGAGGTACAGAAGGTGCATTCTGAGTGAGTGATCCCCTCTTAAGTGAAATTAATCAGACTTGCATGAGCAAGTATTGTCTCCCTGGTGTGAGAACCGGAAAAGGAAAAAATAGAATCTGAAGGGTACAATAGATACTTGGAAGACGAATTAACTTATTCAAAAGGAAAGAGTTACTGAGTTGAGGAGACAATCAGGAGAGGGTGTGGGGAAAAGAAATTTATGTATGTGAACAGGATGGTTTGGACAAATGTACTGTGTATCTCTGCTATTGTATAAAATGAGCAGTTAATGTTCAATTTGTTTCTCCTCCTTTTTTGAATTATTTGTAGTTTTTTCTTGTCATAATTTCTTAAGATTTCCTTTTCTTTCTACTTTTAATTTTATATACATATATTCAATAATATGAACAACAGATTATAAGACAACACTATGTATTATAACAAATACCGTGAAATTCATATCAC
>PVKN010044490.1:0-10083 GCA_004027915.1 Capromys pilorides
GCTGGCGCAGCATGTGGTGCCGGGGATCGAACTGCAGTCCCCGCAGTTGCCTGAGCCCTCCTAAGCAGGCGCTTTAGACCACTGAACCATCTCGCTGGCCCATAGAATATGAACTTTTTAAATAACAGAAAGATTCTGAGACATATATCCAAAATGACTGATAGCTGCTTTATCTACACCACACCTTCAGTTTTCCCTTCCGCATACTCTCTTGCTGACATAAGAGGTCACTTATACTCATGCGTGCATTTTCCCTGGTCTTCTGGAGGCCACACATTTTCTCTGCTTTTCACCTCATTTTGCTCCTGAATTCTCTTGCAGTTGTCAAGCCTCAGCCTGCCCAGCAGGATGTGAGTGCGTAGGCCTCTGCTGCAGAGGGCCACAATCTAGGGGCAGTCAACTCTATTCTCAATCCAACACTATCTCTGCTAGGAGTAGAAGATAACTGCATGTCAGATGGGGAGTGTTGCTAGAAGCTGATCTTCTCTGTGAGGAGAGAGAGAAAGCGCAGTCATTCTCAATCTCTCTGACACAGAACCGAGAGCCAGAGTCCTCCTCCTCAAGAAAAAAAGGAAAAAACTCCAGAGCTCCTTGAAACTTCAGTGAAAGTAAAAGAACCTTCAGTACCAGAGGCCACATCTACCAATGATGTCCTGAAAGTTCCTATGCTGGAACTCATGCCAGAAACTAAAGAACCTTCTTTTGAAAAAATTCCAAAAAAGAAAAAGACCTGACCAAGATCTTGGTCACATTCCACATCAACATCATGGACCCAGTCTCTCTCTCCTCATATTCAGCTAAGAAGGGCGCCGTAGGTCCCAGTCAAGATCCTATTCACCTAGAAGGTGGTCATGCCCAAGAAGGAGACCATCTTCTTGAAGAAGAACCCCACCATGACGAATGCCACTACCTCCAAGGCATAGAAGGAGTAGATCTCCAGTAAGATGAAGGAGGCAGTCATCAGCATCACTGCCTTGGAGTGGTGCATCTTCTCCCTCATCTTGTTCCTGGGTACCACCAAAGAAACCTCCCAAGAGGACATCCAGCTCCCCTTGAAAAATTCAAAAATTATCTTCTTCAGCAAGTCCTCTGAGGCGAAGGCACAGACCATTCCTGCTACTCCTCCACCGAAACCTCATCATTCCTCAACACCCCAGCAGGCAAACTGTCCAAGAAAAAGCCACGTTTGTGTGTCTCTGGGGAGAACTTCAGGTAAAGTGAGAAAACACAAAGGCACTAAGAAAAGAGAATCACCAACACCAAAGCCTAACAAGGTAGTTACCTGAATCTGAAGATAAAGGTGGCAAAATGGCTGTGGCTAACGATAGAACCAGTGGTCTTCATCTGACTCTGGCTCCTCCTCTTTCTCTGAAGATGAGTGACCCAAGCGATCCCATGTGAACAATGGTGAGGTGGGCAGCAGGGGAGACATTCACTTTCCCAGAGTGCATCTCCATCCCAGGAAAGTGCCAGAAAGAGAGCTCCCCTCAGTAATGACATTTGTTTCATTGTGTTTGCTGACACGATGTAGTCATGATGGAAGTTCATAGCTTAAAGTGTGGGCTGTGCGATTATATTAGAATTTGGTTAAATGAGAAACCAGGTTTTGTTTGTTTGGGTTTTCATATTTTAGGGTCTTTGTTTTTTCCTTTGTTGGCAGTTGCTAGTATTCAATGAGAGCTTGGAAAATTAAAGCACTGTAATATTTATATGCTGGGAGAACAAACCATTAATGTAATAGCACTAACTCCTGAATATCTTTGGAAACTTAAAAGTCTTTCTACCAGTGTGATTTAACTCTGTTAAAATAACCATTAGTAAATGAAATTAAAAAAAAAAGAATTGGGAGTATTGGAAGGGAGCTAGTCATCTTTGCAGGGAACCGGGTAACTGGCAGAGCTGGGGTTAATAACCTATGCCATGTGTGTTCACTAGTTCTGGAGAAGGTCGTTTCAGGAGCTGGAATGGTGGGGAAGGGTGACTGCATACAGAGAACAGCAAGAAGAGAATGCCTTGTGGAGTGTGTGATGGTGAGCATTGGAGGTCTGGCTTCCAGTTTTTATCATTTACTAGTGATGAGATTTTAAAAAAAATTATGATAATGTCTCGCCTCAAGAAAAAGGGATCTATAATGATTGGTGAAGCTCAGGCAGCCAGCAGTCCACCAAAAGCTCTCCTTGCTTTCTTTTGTGATAATAGATGTGTACCTGGATGCTGGCTACTAACCTTTCCAAGTCTCTCTGGCTGTTACCAGCCGATGCGGCTAAAGGAAAGATGTCCTGCTAGTGGAATGGGAGCAGTGGTTTTGTGTCACATTTCGCTGTGACAAATAGTGCTCCATACTCTTCTTGTAGAATCCAGAGCAACACAATTTGACCACAGATGAAGACAAGATCATAGGGGTAGTAATGAAATGATTTGGGCAGAATGAACACAAGGAATAGAGGGGTCTGCTCCTCCGGAACTCCCTCCTGCTGTTACAGGAGAGGGAAATGAACTCTGATCTTTACAGCATTCCACTACTGTTGAGTCTCCTTATTATGACAGCCTTGCCTTGTCATAACCTAGATAAGTCTCTTTATATGGCAAGTTTTAGAATCCTCCTGTGATTTAGGCATCAAGCTGTGGTTTAGGTGTCTACCAAGGTAAAAGCCTACCTGTGATAGAAGCTTTGTCCTCAGTGTAGTGATGAGGCTGGTGGTAAGAGATGGAGGCTAGGGAAGCTTGTTGAGTTACCAGAAGGTATAAGCTCAGATGGGATTAACATAGTTCTCATTGGACCCATTGTCTCTCTGGATTTCTGTCCTTATGTGTGATCTCTCTCTCTCCCTCTCTCATGCTCTTGCCATTGTGATGTCAGCTACATGAAGTCCTTGCAGAGCTAAGCCAATGACATCATCATTCCTTTGAGTCTTTGAGCTAAGTAAACTTTTGTTCCTTGTAAGTTACCCAGCCTCAGGTATTTCATCACAGTAACACAAAGTGGACTTAATACAAATACCCAACTCAGATGAGTTAAATCAATAAAAGGTATTGCTTTGCTCTCATAAAGGGGAGTTTGAAGGATCAGAGAAAGCTTTAGGGTCATTGTATTCAGTATCTAATGACATCATCAAATGATTTTTTTTCCTATCATTTGACTCTGCTTTTTTGTGAAGTTAGCTTTATCCTAAGGCTGTTTGCCCTAAAGGAATCAAAGTGGCTATGGCAATTCCAGACTCACTACCCCTTCCTGGAGACAGGAAGAGAGAAGGAGGGAGAGGAAGGAGAGATGGCACAAATGAGCCTCTTTCCACCATCTCCAGAAAACTTCTTATTGGTCCAATTTTGGTCACGTGAGTTCTCTAAATTGTGACCAGAAAATGGACTTAAACTGCTCAGTTTAAACCCAAGTCACTTGACCTACTCCTAGAACATGGGCAGGTCAGTTCTGGTATAGTGTAAGAGTTGGCGTGTATGTTGGAGGATAATGCAGGGATATAGTGATTCCATTTAAAGATTAAATGGGATGAGTTAACATATGTACAGGGCCAAGCACAATGCTGACCCATAGTAGGTAGTCAATAGCTGTTAATGTCTTCTTCCTCCCTAGATCTAGCTAGCTGTGCTGCCAAGTGGCATAGGAAGAGAGACGACTTCTCCTTTCGGTGTTTCAAGATTTTATTTGTGAGACAAGATTTCAATGTCATCTCTCAGTTTTAAGACTTCTGTCATCCATAGCTGTTATGGTTGGGAGTGGCCCATGGAGGGTACCACCACCTGATGCTTCATTCCCAGGAGAATGAATAAAAGAAGCGTTAGGCCCCACCCTTTCAAAGGCTTGCTTCCTCAGAGATGACCACTGGTCTCCGCATCCTTACAGATTTGAAAACTCAGAAAGGGCTGTTGTTTTATCTCACCCTGCTGCCTCCAATAGGATGAGCATTGGCGGATGTGTCTGGGTTATGTTCTTGGCTTTCCTGACTCTATTCCCTTGCTTGAGGCTGTGTAGCAGAAGAAAAAATCTACAGGCTGGAGCCCAAGACCTCAATCCATCCTTTACTACCTGTGACCCTGTGTAATTTCTTTTTGCTTCCATTATCACACATTAGGGCCTTGACTTTGGTTCTACTAATTGCTTACAGGTGTTGGGCAGCTCAAAGAAATGATGTGTTTGAAAGCACTTTAAAAGTAAGAAGCATTTTCCATGAAAGGGGTTGGTTGGCATAAGAGTTGAAATACTTTGAAGGAAAGGTTTATTCAGCTCACAGTTACTATTCTCCAACTAAGGGTCACCCTGCTTGAGACTTGTGAAATGAGAGGGACGAAGAAAGAACAGACCAAGTGAGATGTTTTCCGTTTATAGTGAGTGGATAACATTAGGTTTAATGAACAACCTCATAATATCTAGGTGTGCTTATTACAGGTATTATGTATTAGCTAATTTAGTCCTATGAAAGCACTCTTAAATATTAGTGTTCTAGTTTACAGATAAGGAAAGTGAGTCTGAGAGTGGATGATTGACTAGACCAATATTACATTTAGGAAGTGTCAGGCCAGGTGTCTTAGTTACTCTTCTCTCATTGCTGGCACAAATACCTGACACTCAAAATGAAGGAAGGAAAGGTTTATTCAGCTCACAATTACTGGAAATTTCAGTCCATATTCAGCTGGCCCAAGGCTGAGTGGAACAGGGCAGAGAGCATCCAGTTCATGGCAGTGGAACAGCAACAATAGCAACAGAGGCAACCGACCAACCAGGGCGCAGAGGAGCAACAGTGTGAGTCTGTCTCTCTGTCTCTCTTTATATTGCATTCAGGCTTTCTGCCTTAGCCTGTCCACCTTAGGCCACAACAGTAATCCCAGCCATACTCAGACTGATAACCCCATCAGTACTAAAACACGTAATCCCAGTGGATCAAGTGTCAAGTAATCCCAGCAGTACTCAGACCCATAGTCCCATCAGTACTAAAACACATAATCCCAGTGGATCATGACTCAAGTCTCAAATTCTAGAATTCCCCACTCCATGATTGCATGAGGCTTTGGAGGACAACTAGACATAAACCATAACACTAGACCTTGAAGGTTAGGTCTATTTAAGTGAGGCCATCAGTTATTTTGGGCAGAAAAGACATGATCACCCAGGATAATGTGCTGGGGAGACCAGCTTATAGGACAAGGGCTCATCCAGGGGTGTAGACAAACTCTTTCATTTGCCCACTCTTCTATCTGATCCACATCCACTTACTGAGTGTGTCACATGTAATAGAAAACTGTTCTAGGTTTGGAGTAAAATAATAGATAAAATAAAGTCCCTGAAGGGTTCAGTAAATATCAGTGTGGCAGAATAGCTTGTCAGATAGCTCATTTATCCTCAGTTCAATCCTGTTAGGAAAATTGCTCCTGTTGCATGGCCACTATTAAGGTTTTAAACATTATTGTTCTGTAGAAATGATCTGGTTACAGTGCTTCCTGCCAGAGAATGGCTTACATCCAAAACAACTGAAGATCATATAGCCAGTGATTTCATTTCAGGGGCAACTGCACGATGGTTTTGAAATGTTAATGATTGCCTATTGCTTTGGGGATTATCTTATTGTCTGGCAAGGGCTATGAGGACAGTAGGGTTTTAAGAGGCCAGTCAGTGAAGGGTGACAGAAGGAATTTTTTTTTTCCCTCTGAATGACTCTCAAAGTGAGCATCTAATCCAGACCCTAAAAAGATCTGAAAGAACTTCTGTGGAACTGAGCTATAGAACTGTGCAGAAAGCCAAAGTTATAGATGGCACAAAAATGGAGTATTGTGTGCTGTCAGGAGATGGGTTGGTGAGACATCATTAAAATAGCCACTGAAATGTTTTGCATCTTAATTCACAGATGCTATACCTCTTTTCTTTGCTAAGTATTGTGCAAACAAACATCCTAGTCTGAAAACATTCTACAATTTTATTTATCCACACCAATGCCGTTTGATGGAAGTTTCTCTAGGGAGCAATCATATGATGTTGAGCACCAGATTGTCTGTTTTGTTCACTTAATACTCATTGCAACCATCTCAGTTGTGTTATTACCATTTTACAAAGCTCTCTTTACTCAGATGCACTGATTTATTCAACACATTTTTTTTTTAAAGATCCATTCTGTGCTAGGTGTTGGGATATAACAGTGAATAAACCTACAAACGTCCTGGTCCCACAGGGCATTTTTTTTTTTTTTTTTTTGAATAGACAGAGAACTAAACAAACACCATAAATGAAGCTTTAGAAATTAGTGTTACAATAAAAGTAACAAAGGTAGGAAATAGGTGAGGCAGGCTGGTAGAGCAAGAGAGAGTTTGTGAATTAGTGGATGAGCTATGTATTGCTGAATAACACAAACCATTCTAAAGCTCAGTGAGTTAAAAGCAATAGACTTCAAACTACCTCACAGTTTCTGTGAGTCAGGAATCCAGGTAGAGCTTACCTCATGCCTCTGCTTCAGGTCTCTCAAACAAGTTGCATTCAGTGTGGAACAGCTGACAGGTTTCTGTTTGTGAAAGGCTCTTGGACCAAGAATCAGCTCTTTGCTGGCTGTGGGCTTTGAACCTTCTTCAGTTCCTTAGCTCATGAATCTCTACATGTGGCCACTCACAATATGGCAGCTGGTCTCCCTCAGAGTGAGCAAGCACGTGGGAGAATGTGTGTGTCAGAGACAGAAGCCAGAGTCTTTTTGCAATCCTATCTTTGAAAGGACAGTTCATCAGAGCTGTTTTATTTTCTAGAAGTGAGTCACGAAATCTCAAACTCAAGAGCTCAAGATTATTCAAGGGTGTGGGTACCAAGGGGCAGAGGTCATTGTGTGCTATACTACCAGAGCCAGTAAGCCTGTTTAATATTAGAGATGACATCTGAAGAGAAATCTAAAGGGAGGGACAAGGTGTGTGCCTTTCATGGAGAAGAGCATGTTAGGTGGAGGAAATAGCTAGAGCAAAAGGTGAGAAGAGTCTAATCCAAGATAAGGTCAGAGAGGTAGCCTGGTTCAGTAGAGTTTTATGTGGGTTGTTGTGGGGCATTCAGATTTTAATTTCGGTGCAATGCAAAGGCTTTTTGGCAGAAGGGTACTGTGACTTATGTGTTAAGAGAATCGCTCTTGTTTTCCTGTGGAGAGCAGGTTGAGAGAGTGAACATTACCAGAAATGATGGAACAAGTCAGGGGGTGACTTCACTAATCCAGCTGGGTTGTGAGAATGGCTTACACTGTGGTGGTAGAAATGGAAATGGGGAGAAGAGATGGAATTTTCAAATTATTGCCTAGGAAAACTGACAGGATTTGCTGATTTTTTTTTTTTTCTTTTTTTGAGAGTATCTCACTGTGTAAGTAAGACTGGTCTTAAGCTGGACTGTGTAGTCCAGGTTGAACTTGAATTCTCTGAGATCTTCCTATCTTAGCCCCCTGAGGGCTGGGATTACTGGTGTCTGCATCCACACTTAGCTTTCACTAATGCTTTAGACGTAGATTACAAAGAAAGCAGTGAGTCAGTAATGACACATGGGGTTTTGGATTTAGCAACTGGAAAAAGTTACCTGTTACTAATCTGGAAATACCAATGGAAGAGAAAGTCCCCAGGGGAGAAGTATTAGCCATTTTCACATATTCACTTATACCTATTAGACATCAGAATAGAAATGTCTAGTTCTTATAGGCTATACTGGTCTGGAGTTCTGGAGAGTGGGGTGGGCCATAACTACACATTTGTAAATTTATAGGACTAATAGGGTATTATTTATTTATTTGTTTGTTTATTTATTTATTTATTTGGTACCAGGAATTGAACTCATGACCTTACACTTTCTAGGCTGACACTTGTATCACTGAGCTATATCCCTGGGCCACATAGTGTATTTCAAACCAATGTGATTGATGGAAATATCAAAGAAACAATACCAAATTGAAAACAGGAAGGTCTGTGGATTGAGACTCAGGGGTGCACCAAAGTTTAAAAAATCAAAAGAATCATAGCAGGGTGGAAGACTGAGAAGAAGTAACTAGAAAGGGAGAAGGGCAGCCAAGGGATTAGTGCCCCAGAAGTGAAGGTGTTCCAGGAGCCCTGGGCAATCAGCTGTGTCAAATACTGGCTATTGGTTAAGCAAGACCTTTGAGAATTGAAAATTGGTGTTGGATTTGAGAATAAGAGGCCATTGGTGGCCTTGATGACAGCTGTTTCAGTGGAGTGGGAAATTGGTCCTATGTGGGAGGGCGGGATGAGGCCTCCTTGCCTAAAGCAGTCAAACTACCTCAGTCTTGAGAAAAACATCCTGCCTGGACATTATTGGCTATTAGTTGCTAGGCAACATTGTGATATCTATGTATATATGTATGTATGTCTTTATCTATCTCACTCTTTTTTTGTGTGTGTGGCTGGTTTAGCCTGCTCTGGGAACAGGGATAGCGCAGGGTGTGGTGCCAGGGATTAAACTGCAGTCCCTGAACTTGCCTAAATTTGCCTAAATGTGCTTTAGACTGCTGAGCTATCTCACCAGCTCAAGTGTCTTATAATTTTTTTTAAAAAAAAATTATTTATTTATTTATTTGGCACAGGGTCTCACTATATAGCTTGAACTCACAGTGATCCTCCTATTTCAGCCTTCCCAGGACTGGGATTATAGGTGCCACCTGCACTAATTTCTAAAGCCTCTTATATGGAGCCACCATGCTCTGTTTTGGTAGCCAGCACAGTGTACCTAGGGTTCTGGGGCTGGCATGGCATGTGGTACTGGGGATCGAGTTTGGGTCCTTGTGCTTGTCAGGAAGGCACTTAGACAGCCAAGCTATCCCCCCAGCCCCTGTATCTTGTAACTTTGCAAAGATAAAAATAAACAGCCCTATGGCTGTTCTGGGGACCTTTGCATGTTAGGCTTGGTCTACCATCTGACATTAGCTATTATGTCTTATTTTTATTTTCTGAATCCTCTAGCTGTTTGCTCCCAGGGACCACCTATGGAGAAACCAACAGATCCCTATAAGCCAAGAAGTTAGTGCCCTGAGGTGAAGGTGTTCCAAGGAGTGAGTGGCACAAGACTGGCACTGGTTAAGCAAGACCTTTGAGGACTGAAAGTTGTATTGAACTTGAGAACAAAGAGGCCACTGGTGGCCTTGATGAGGACTGTTTCAGTGGAGTGAGAGAATGAAACAAACAAACAAACCAAAACAGTTGGAGAAGGTGAGAACCGAGGGCCTGGAAGACAACACTATCTTCAAATAACTGGTTGTGGGAACTGCCTGTGAAAAGCTTACCTGTGTGTCTCAGCTACTCTTCTCTAGTTGCTGGGACAAATACTCAACACCCACAATTAAGGAAGGAAAGTTTTATCTAGCTCACAGTTAGTGGAGGTTTCAGTCCACACTCAGCTGGCTCTAAGGCAGAGTGGCACCTGGAAGACAGTAGCCATTCACGGCGGTGGCAAAAAGCAAAGAGCAAAGGGAGTGGCAGCAGCTCGGGCAGCTAGCCAGCCTCTCTCTTCCTCTTATGCTGTAATGCCAATTACCCACCAGAGGGCTAAGGTATAGGACTCACACCTGCAATCCCAGCATTGCATCAAGAATCAATCACAAACTCCATAAACCACCCCATGACTGCCCGAGGCTTTGGAGGACAACTAGAAACAAACCATAACATGGTGGTTCTCTTTAGAAATGTGATTTGGGGAGCTCTGTTCCAGGATTTCTTTGGATAGGAGCTTGTTTCCTTTATTTTTGACAAGCCCTACAAATGATAGCAGACACGTTAAAATCTGAGAACCAATATCCTGCCACATGCACTTTATCCTACATCAGTTAATGCCACTGTTTTTCTTTTCTTTCTCTGTCTCTGTCTCTGTCTCTGTCTCTGTCTCTCTGTCTCTGTTTCTCTGTCTCTGTCTCTGTCTCTCTCTCTCTCTCTCTCTCTCTCTCTCTCTCTCTCTCTGTTATAGTTTAGGTCTGAAATGTGCCCCCAAAATGTTGTGTCTTGAAGATTTGGTCCCCCATTGCGTAGTGTCCAGAGATGGAGTATTGGGGAGGTGATTCTATCATGAGGGATTAATTCACAGATGGATTTAAAGCCTAATGGGTTTTGGGAGATAGT
>PVKN010044491.1:0-10083 GCA_004027915.1 Capromys pilorides
TTGTAGTAAAAGTAAACACACAGCAAGGCTCAGCCTATTTGCCATTATGTGAGAGAAATGGAACTTTCTCTAGCTATTTTGAAAGCATAACATTAGATTGGAAAAGAACAATAAAATGAGGCAAAACAGGGAAATAATTATCCCAGATGTTCCCCGAGTGTCCTACACCACTGGTGACTTTCTATTTTCAAAACCATTTGAGGTCCAAAATAGAACTAAAATAGCACCTGAGTTCTCTGATGTGAAGAGATTCTATAAATAAAGGAATAAATATGCAATAGATATTATAAATATTCCTCAAGACAAAGAAAGTTTTACACGATGTCTTAATTACTCTTCTCTCATTGCTGGGACAAATACCCAACACTCAAAATGAAGGAAGGAAAGGTTTATTTAGTTCACAGTTAGTAGAGGTTTCAGTCCATACTCATCTGGCTCCAAGGCAGAGCAGCACATGGCAGAGGGCAGCAGTTCACAGTTACAGCAAAGAATATGAGCAAGTGGGAGGAGTGGCAACCATAAAGGCTACAGAGAACAAGTCTGTCTCCCTTATGTTGCATTCAGGCTCTCCACCCAGGCTGGGTGTAACACTCACACTCATAATCCCAGCAGCACTCACAATCATAATCCCAGTAGCTCTCACACCCATAATCCCAGTGAATCATGAGTTAATCACAAACTGTAGAAGTCTGCCCCATGACTGTATGAGGCTTTGGGGGAACAACTACGCACAAACCATAAAACTAGGGATTGGGTTCAGAGTGATGAGAGATCTTCCATTTGATCCTTCCAGCCAAGAGAGAAGGATGCTGGCCACTGCTCTAGCTGGCCACAGACCTCAGGGTTATCGATGTGACTCTGGTTTTCAGTGCATGCAGAATGCAAAAGCAGTGAAGTCAGGAAGGCTTTCACCCAGATTTTTGAAAAAGGCCCGGGAGGCCAGGCAGTGTGTGCTCCTCGGAGGGCAGTATGGGAAGCTATGAGTGTACGGCTGGAGGTGCCATGGAAACTCCAAAAGTTTGGAAAAGCCAGGAATGTAGATCATCTTAGGAAAACCACAAGGATAAGCAGAGCCCATCCAAGAGAAAAGGTATGGGAGCTGCCAGCAGCAGCAGTGCTGTGGAGGCAGAGCCACTCAAGCCCCTTGGAATTCACATCTTTTAGGTTTATTTTATTTTATTTTTTTTGGTACCAGGAATTGAGCTCAGGGGGCAGGTGCTGTGCCACACATCCCTGACCCTGGAGTTCACATGGTGCCACCAGCTGCCTTGGATGCTGGACATGGAACTGCAGGATTTAGGGTTTGTCTGGTTGCGTTTTGGACTTGATTTAGTCCAGTTCCTTTCTATCCATCTGTTTTTACCTTTTGGAATGGTAATGTCTGTCTGTGCTGTGGAGTGTTGGACGTCGCTTGCCTGCCCACTCTAGCGCCTCCTGCTCACCAGGAGCTCTTTCTCCTCTGCAGTTCCTGCCTACCATGCCACCTGCCTTGGAGCCCACCAATGTGGACTGCAACCTCCTCACACTGTGAGCTAAATAAAACTTTGTCCCTTTAACTTCATGTGTTGGGTATGTTATCTCAGCAATGAAAGAAAAGTAAAACACTAGCCATGTACCATCATCTATACAGCTATCTAGCTATGCACCTATTTGCCTATCCATCCATACAGCTACCCACCTTAGTTATTTTGAAATAATCCATGTGGTGAGCTTAGTATTTGAGAACAATTGTCTGGAACCTATGGCGCCCAACATTATCAAGCTATGGTAGAAAATTCCAAGCTTCATTAATGGGAGAAGTTAAGGAGCAGTGATTGAGAGGCAGCTCGCAGTAACCTAAAATCAATCAGCTTTTGCAGCATGAAAACCAACTCAAAGCTCAGGAGCTCAAAATACTATCATTTATTGAGGATCTTGGCTATGTGTTCCGGTGTGTGTGCATGTGTGTGTGTGTGTGCATGTGTGTGTGTTGGGAGAGGAGGATTAGCCTGTGTATCTTTTCCTAGCTAGATGTGTTCTTTGGATGACAGCAGTAGAAACCTAAAGGAATATAGAACAGCGTGGAGAGGCGCAGTATGAGCTGTGGTGTTTCTAGCAGCTACGCAGTGCTGCATCCCACACTTCCTTGTGAACCACGCATGTCATGTGCCACAGCTTCCACTTTCCGTGTTCTTCACAGCTTCCCTTTCACCCCTCGCTGTGACTGGGAAGGAAGTGTGGCACCCAGGTACTCTGATTGAAGCAAAGTTGAGCTGTGCTATTGGAGGATCATGGTCTGGGTTTCGGGTCTGGCGCACTCTTCTGAATTTGGGTGAGATTATTGCTTGTGAGTCATCTTTCTAGAAGCAAATGAAAATAATAATATTTTCCTCTCAGTACTCTTGGGAGAATAAACTTACCTCATGGACAGTATGGCTTGGGTGGGACTTGGCCCAAACTAGGTAAATAAGGGTCCTCTCCTGTAAGGATAGAGGGCATCAGGAGGCATAAACACAATAGATACTGAAGCCTCTGGGACAGGCACGCATCTCTATTTTATTGCCTCAATGATGTTGAACTCTGATATTATGGTTCTACTTTCAGCAGTCCTCTGTCTGTACATTGAGAACTAAAAGACATTGAAAGAAGGATCCTATGGTTTGGTTCCTATCTCACTGTATTGGTCAGGATTTTACTTAGAGGAACAGAAAAATATAAGGAATGGATATTAACACAAAATATACAATATATAAGGAGTTATAAGATTGGCTTACAATAGTCAGTCACAGAGTCAGATGAGGGCGTCTGCACGCTCCGGACTGGAGAATTCAGACCCGAGGTCTGAAACTCACTGCAGTGCTCTGTGTAAGTCTCTATCCATCAGCTGATGGGTCTGCAATAGAAGACTGAAGTGTCTGTGATGGACACTGAAGAGTCTAGGACGGATGGCGAAAGATCCAAGCTGGAGGCTGAAGAGTATGCGCTGCAAGTCAGACAATGAAGTCCAGGCCGACTGCGAAGACTGAAGCTTCTCCGAGGAAGTGACTTCTTGACTCCTTCCTCAGCCCTTTAGAAAGTCTCTGTGCTCCAATCATACCCCAGCATGGGCCCTTGATCCCTCTCTAGGGAGGAGCCAACCATATCCCAGGCAGGCCCTGATCCTGCTCCAGGGAGGAATCAATTGTACCCTGGTGCGGGACTCCCACCAACAGGGAGCCAGGCCGCTGAGTCATCCAGCCAAGTTGATACAACGTACCAACCACTATACTCACACAGTACCCAGGAAAGCCTGCTCTTGTAAGCCTGGCTCAGGAGAGGGAGAACTGAAATTATGAGATCGCTCTGGCAGTCTTGAGCTTGCCTCCTTAAATTGTGTCTTTCTTTTTTTTTAAATTTAAGTTTATTTTTAATGTATTTGGTTCTTGCAGGGTCTCACTACTAAGCTCGGACTCATGGTGATCATTCTGCTTTCAGCATCCTCAGCACTGGGATTATAGGTGTGCGCCATTACACCTGGACTCTGGCCAGCTGAGTCCACCCAGTGGGTGGGGCTGGCACAGCATGTGGTGCCAGGATTGGACCATGGTCCCTGCGCCTGCCTAAGCTTACCTAAGCAGGCACTTAAGTTCGCTGAGCTATCTCACCAGCCCCAAGTTATATTTTTCTTTTCTCTTTCTTCATTTCTATAGTAAGGAGATTACACACTATCTTCTAGAGCAGTACCTGATACATAAGAAGTGCTTAATGAAAGTGTTTCGGTGATGAATTCTACCTACTTAGAATTTCAATAGGCTCTAACATTTGATAACAAAGTTTATTTAATGCAGAGAAATGAGTGACTATAATTTTTGGGATAAAATGAATTAAACACTATTACTAATGGTACATCATCAGGTTTCATATTCTTCCATCTTAGAAAAATACTAATTGGAAGCAAAAGTCCTGGGAGAAACATCTGTGGTATAAGAGGATGCATGGAACTATGGTCTTGTTTTGAAGTAACTTGTGATTTCTATTGAACTACAAAAACAAAATCTATTCAGGCAGACATCCTTTTAGGTTCATCATATTGACCAAAACCCCGAATCTAGTACAGGACTTGGCCTATTCAGCCCTTTCTATGATAGCTCGAAGAATCTGTTGGACATTGAATAGCTTTCATCAGTTCCCTGCTGACTCTCAATGATAACAGTTCCTGCATTAACCAAAAATGCATTCAGCATCAAAACTTAGGGATTTTCTCTGTTGCTTTCGTCCCTGAATGGTGTTTTCACCTAGTTTTGCTATTAAAAAAAAAAAAAAAGTTGAAAGAAATACATCTAAGCATCTCACTCTACTCAAGTAGCAAGAGGGATGTTCGAAATGGACCATCACCACGCTTTCCCATGGAAACCCACATGGATAATTTGTGGACTTCTATGCAGTATTTCTGTTTTCATCATTGTCTTTACTCTGGGACTGCAAAGACTTGGAAGGAATGAAAGAGCAGGGACCGGGGTTCGATTCCTGGTCCTGCATGTTGCACTGGCCCCAGACATAGTGGCACACACCTGTAATCCCAGCACTGGGGAGGCTGGAAACAGGAGGATCACTACAAGTACAAGCTGTGTAGTGAGACCCTGTACCAAATATATACATTTTTAAAAATTAACTAATTAAAAAAGAAAAGAAGAAAGGAAGAACGTCAAGTAGACTCTTTGGGGTCTTGCCATGCCGACAATCACTTCAGCAGTTTCTTGCAGACCCGCAGGACATTCTGGGCCACAGGAGGCTGGATGCCTCGGGTGCCAGTATGCACTGCCAGGAGCTTGGAATCTGGAGCCCGAGCTGCTGGGACTGCAGTCCTGGCTTTCCCCACCAGCCAGGCCCCAGTCAGCTCTCCTCTGCGCTCTGGTAAAGCCCCTGCTTGGCCTTCATGCCCGTGGCTTTCCTGGAGCAGTGAAAACAAGGTTACTTCTTGAGGTCTGATTTCCTCATCTATAAAATGGAAATTAGAATCGGGAGATTAAACGAGCTAGTCCGCATTCAGTGTGTACGACAGTGTCTAGCATACTCAGCAAGCACTGCGTAATTATTTGCTAGCATTAGTATGTCAAGAACATCTTTCCTGGCTCATTGTTCTCCTCTGTTGTAGTTTGGAGTCCGTGGTGACGCCAAGTTCATCAACCTCTTGCCTTTAGCTTTTCCCTGTTCATTTTATTTTTACAAACATCCATTCAAACTTGGGGGAAAATGGTAAACTCTTTAATAAAAGCAATTCATCAGTTGGGCAGAAATTTCAGAGCTATTTAGAGCTATTACTGTCTTTCTTCAGCATTGGTGTGTTTTATGTTTTCCTCTGGGCAGCAAACTCATTTTGAAATTGTAACAGAGCTTGCATTGGGATGATATTGGATGCATCCAGTTTGCATGTTAAAAGTCATTTTTCCAGAAACACAAAGCCCCAGTGGGGGAAAATAACCCTTGCTCCAATTTGGTGTCAGTAAAGAATTTCCTGCTGCAGGAATGAAAGACAGAGTAGAGCATGCATCCAATAAGAAGCTCAAAATGGTCAGATTTTATTTACGATGGACTTCACGTGTCTTGGGCTCCTCTGAGTCACAGTCACTGCCTTCCATTGGTTTCTCAGGTGCTCTGTTGTCCTTCATTAAGATGTCTCACCTCTCCCCTTCTGGAGAATCAAAGCAGAAATGTAAACCTCCAGGGACACAGCAATGAGCCGCATCTTGTACAATTTCTTCATATTGTTGCTCTGGGAATACAGATGGAGGGTGGAAGAAAAGGAGAGAAGAAGAGGCAGAGAGGAACAGAGAGAGAGAGAGAGAGACAGAGACAGAGACAGAGACAGAGACAGAGAAAGAGATGGAGAGAGAGACAGAGACAGAGAAAGAGAGAGAAACAGACAGACAGAGACAGAGAAACAGAGACAGAGACAGAGACAGACAGAGACAGAGAGACAGAGAGACAGAGACAGAGAGAGACAGAGACAGAGAAAGAGAGAAACAGACAGAGACAGAGAGGAACAGAAACAGAGAGAGACAGACAGACAGACGGACAGAGAGAGACAGAGACAGGGAGAGAGATATAGAGAGACAGATACAGAGGAACAGAGACAGACAGAGAGACAGGCAGACAGAGAGACAGAGAGAAAGACACAGAGACAGAGAGGAACAGAGATAGACAGAGACAGACAGAGACAGACAGACAGAGACAGATGGAGAGAGAGAGACAGAGAGACAGAGACAGAGAGAAATAGAGACAAAGAGAAAGACAGACAGATAGTCACACAGGGAGACCTAGAGACAAGAGACAGAGAGGAACAGAGACAGAGACAAAGCAAGAGAGAGACAGAGAGAGGAATAGAGACAGACAGGGAGGAACAGAGATTGAGACAAAAAAAGAGAGAAAGAGATTGACAGAGAGATAGATGGAAAACAGACATAGAGAGGCAGACAGGCAGAGACAGAGACAGGAACAGAGACAGACAGAGAAAGATAGACAGAGACAGAGATAGACACACTGAGAGACAGAGTGAGAGGCAGAGACAGAGAATATGCTGCAGATTAAATAAAATATTTATCTTTAACAGTTTATGTTTTAGGATGCAAATAACCTATTTGGAAACCACGCTAGAAGACATTATACTACAGGAAATGAGGCACAAATTGCCTGGGCATTTTAGTGAACACAACAGCTTGCTTTATTTGCTCAAAAAATCCACCTTGGACTGTGTTCATCCGAGAATACCTGTTAGAAGGCAGCTGCGACCTGTGGTCACATGCAGCACAAGTACCTAATGTCCACAACGTGAGCCCAGCTGGGCGCCCAGGGCGCCCCAGTGCTGACAGGAAGGCATCCACTGACAGGTGGAAACGTGCTGCGGTTTCCTCTTTCCTTAGCTTCAGGGCGGAGCTGGACACGCGGAACCCGTCTTTGTGGCTATAGGATGCAATGTTGGGGACCTCTGCCCATTGCTGTGGGCGAGGTGCCATCTAGTCCTGGGGAGTGTTTACAAATACCTGCCTCCTCTCCTCCACAGCCGGCCCAGTCAGCTCTCCTCTGGGCTCTGGTAAAGCTCCTGCTCGGCCTTCATGCCCATCGCTTTCCTGGAGCAGTGAAAATAATCGCTCTTTCCAGAGTCATTCTGAGCATGCCATCCCCTTCATCTGGGTCTGCTCTCAGTTCCTTATTTCAGTTCCTATCAGTGAAAAATTTGAAGTTTATTAAAAAATAAAGTATTTAAAAAATACTTGAAAAATATGATATCATGAAACTGGCAATTTTTCATAGGTCTTAGCTTGGTCTAGAGGGCACCCAGCTTGCCAATGTCGCCACTGCAGGGACTGCTGGGCTCATGGCCCACATCAAATGGTCTTGATTGCTCCACCTGCCTTCTGTACAGTTGTGGGAATCCTTACACAGTGGCTTGTGGTTCCAACAAGGAAAGCTCCAAGAGATTGAATCTGGGAACCCGCCTTTGTCTCAGGGGTAACGAGTCCCCCTGCTCCAGGCCAGAAAGTCCTGCTACTGTAGATCTCCAAAGTCTCATCCTCCATCTGGAGCTGGCTAACTATCACGGCAGAGCTGAGTAGTCAGGAGAGAGACCCTATGGGCTGCAAAATGAGTTACTTCCTACCTGGCCACCTCCTGCTCAACCTATGGGATCTCTTCTAAATTAGTAGCTCAGGCTTAAATAGTTGCTTAATTCTTGGTCCTTGTGACAACCACACACATCTTCAGGATACAGTGCTAGGCTACTGCCAGCAAACACGCCTTCCAGAGTGGATCTGCAGGTACAATTCTGAGATGCCAGGAGGATTTCCACAAGAGACCCCATAACAGAGAATAAGAGATGAAAGGACAGCAATGACACCAGATTAAAACATATATGCATGTTGTATGTTATGAGTCGGGGCCGAAAGAAACGACGAGAAGACCCGATGAATGTAGCTGCAGAGGACTCACTGAGGTCTGTCTTCAAGTGAGCCCAGAGCCTCAGACACCTCTTCTTTTCATTCAGGGCTAAAAAACCGGCTGGGGAATGTGCTAAGTGACAACACTTCAAGCAGGGGAGGAGGCAGCCATTAACATCACAAGCAAGGGAACAAAGAACAGGTCACCTGCAGGATGAGCTGCCACCTGCAACCTTGAGTCCCAGCTTTCCGGCACTCCCAAGTAACCAAAGGCAGCCCTCCCTGGGCTCGGTTTATTGTTCTCTGCTTCCAGAGATGTCAGTTTGCCTTCGGGCTCATCTCTATGTTACTATATATGCAAGTTAGCTGAGCAGATTTTGCCAAAGCCGTGATTACAGTCCATTCCCTCTCCGTGTAGCCTGCGTAGCCTGCTTCCTGCCTACAGAAAGTTGAGATCCAGTGATGTCTCTGTCCTTCCAGTCCAAGCTAATAACATTTCTTTATCAATCTTTTGGGCTTCTCCAGTACAGTATTTCTGTCTTAGGCCTTCTTCTTTTGACAGCTGAGCTGATAGAACTCCCTGTTGCTCAGCTAAGCAAGTCTGTGAGCCTTACAACTCCTACTAGATACACTCTTCGGTATTTCAGAGTGGATCGTGCCTTGAAATCCCTGACTTAATCTTTGACTTACAGTTATTTCACATAACTTATTTTCAAAGCAACTCCTGACTTTTTTACATGTGCTATATATTATCTCCCCAGCCAGACCTAGCACTTTCTTCTCTCTCTCTCTCTGTCTCTCTCTGTCTCTGTCTCTCTCTCTCTCTCTCTCTTTTGGTGGTACTGGGGATTGAACTTAGGACCCCGTGCTTGCCAGGCAGGTGCTTATTTTATTTTATATTTTATTTCTGTATTTAGTACAGGGTCTACAGGGTCTCACTATGTAGATTGGACTTGTAGTGATTCTTCTGTTTTCAGCTTCCCCAGCTACCCAAATGCTGGGATTACAGGTGTACGCAACCACACCCAGTCTCAATTACCCTCTCAGGGTGTCCTGCAGGCAGGGCTGGCATGGCACACTGCTGCGCTCTGCCTAAGCAGGCGCTTTAGTCTGCTGAGCTATCAGGCTGTATCTCCCCAGCCCAGGACACCCTTTCTATTTTCCACATGGACACCAGTTCCCTCTCTGGCCATAAATCATACATTTGATTTTTTTTTTTTTTTTTTTTTTTACTTAAGGGTAGCATCCCATTTCCAGATACATTCTCTGTAATTACTGCACATATAATAATTTAAATGTTCGAGTTTGTTTGGAGTTGTAAAGTTCTCTTCTATGGGGTGGGCATTGTCTTCTTCGATTGAGTGCCTCTATAAGATTTTTGCCACTATACTCATAATGTCATGAGGGACATTGTTTCTGTCTTGCTTGTTTGTTTAATATGTCTTTTACACAGCCCAGGCTGGCCCCAAACTCACTATGATGTCTGCCTCAGCCTCCTAATTGCTGGAACGCTTGATGCTCCTAGCTTTAATAACTGAGAAGTGCTGGCCTCACAGAATGATTTAGGAAGTTTTCCCTCTCCACTTTTTGGTAAAGAGAAGGACTGATGCTAAATACGGGCCTTTCTCCCATCCTTCCGTTTGTGTGCAGATTATCCGCCCCAGGGCAGGTACAGATCAAGAATTAATCACAAACCCTAGGGACACCTAGACCCAAGCCGACTTCAGGGAGCCCGTGTGGTGCACAGCCCCTGCCGAAGACTCTCAGGCACTCACCACTCCCGCCTCACAAAGGACACAGGGACATGCCAACTTGGACAAATGTGCTGTTCAGCACACACTTCCCAAGGGCAAGCTCCCTGCCTCCTCGCAGGAAAAGTTCACAGAGCGGAGCTTCTCCAAGTACCTGGCAGAGCGTAGAACAGGCGCACCATGTGAACCAGCTGGCGCTGCGCATGGCGGCGTCCTCTCTTGTGAGCTGGGGACTACCGTCAGAGGCTGGAGCAGAGGTGCTCCAGAAGTAGAGTGAAGCAGAGTGACACGGATCTAATTCTCTTTTCTCCATATTAAAGAATTTCTAAGTCAAATAAAATTGTTTTTACCTAAATTATTTCATAGGTTTTTTTATTTTCCACAATTTCTTTACTTGATGGGGGGGGATTGTGGAGAGGAGTGGAAGCCACAAGGCTCTT
>PVKN010044492.1:0-10083 GCA_004027915.1 Capromys pilorides
CACTCACAACCTTGTACTTGCCAGGCAAGCGCCTGTACCACTGAGCTATCTCCCCAGCCCCTGTTGATCTATCTTTAAATTCATTTCCATTCAGTTGATTTTAAAATTGTTAGCGTACTTTTCCAATTCTAAAATTTCTATTTGGAAATTTTTATAACTTCCTTTTTTTTAGTACAGGGTCTACAGGGTGTCACTACGTAGCTCAGACTCATAATGATCCTACTGTTTTCAGCCTCCCAAACTCTGGGCTAATAGGCATGTGCCACCACGCCAGTCTTAACTTCCATTTTTGTTGTTGTCTACTGAAACTTTCTATCTTTCCATTTGCTCCTAGAGTGTTTGCCTTTAATTCATGGAGCATGGTTATAATAAATGCTTTTTAAAAAATCTTCATCTGCACTTGATGAGGTGGCACATGCCTGTAATCCCAGCACTCTGAGAGGCTGATGGGGAAGATCACAAATTCAAACTGGGTAATTCATCAGCTTAGGGAGACCCTTCCTCAAGGGGAAGGGGCAGGGAGGCCAGGAAGGTAGCTAGGGGCCAGGGTCTTCTCTTCAATTGTCAGTACCACCAAAACACATCTTTGTCTGGTAATTCCAATATCTTTATCTTCTTTGATATCCGCTGATGATTATTGATCATCTCTTCCCTTGTCAGTTGAGACTTTCAGTGTTCTTCTGTGCTAGCTAATTTTGTATAATGCTCTGGACATTTTAAAATACAATGTGATGGGGCCCGGGGAGATAGTTCAATAGAATAAGTACCTGCCTGGCAAGCACAGGGCCCTGAGTTCAATCCCTGATACTGCCAAAAATAAAAAAATAAAATAAAATAAAAAATACAATGGGATGAAATTCTGGGTTTGGTTTTTTTAAAAATCTTAAAAAGAATACTGTTTTTCTTCTAAAGCAGGTACCCAATACAGTTACATTATTTTTGCAAGTTTTAGTTAGCCCTTTGGTCCATGGTTTCAATATCACTTCTGTTTTCCAAGTGTGGTATGCTTCAGGTTAGACCACAGGTGTGTCACCAGGGACCATCCTGGGCATGGAGTTTACGAGCTCATAGCATGTGGTGTGCATATAGGGTGAGATTCACATATGTCCCTCCTGGAGATGAGCGCAGGGGTCCACGCATAGATTTCTTTTTTTTACGCCCCGCCATCCTGAGCCTCCCCACCATCATCTAGCTCATGGGACCTCATCCTCTGGCCCACCAGCCTGCAAGCTGGGGCTTTCCTCTTCCTCCTCTGTCACATGCTTGCGGTTCCTGGTTCTGTGTCTGGAGTCAGGTGGCAGGAGGGTAGAGACTGAGAAAGAGGAGTAGAGATTCGCTGCGCGCTCTTGTTGGTCACTGCCTCTCTGCTCAGACTGAATGAGCCTCCTCCCTCGGGGAGTTTGCTCCTGAACAAGACCTTGCCAACACTGCTGCTGCAAATGTTGCCTGTGATCTGAGATGGGAGAGGAGGAGGAGAGGGGAGAGGAAGAAGAGGAGGGAAAGAGGAGGAGAAGAAGGAAAAGGAAGAGAAGAAGGAAGAGGAGGAGGAAGAAGAGAAAGAGGAGGAGGGGAAGAAGAGGAGGAGAAGAGGAGGGGGAAGAGGAGGAAGAGAAAGAGGAGGAGAAGAAGGAAAAAGAGGAGAAGAAGGAGGAAGGGGAAGATAAGGAGAAAGAAGGGGAAGAGGAGGAGGAAGAGGAAGAAGAGGAGGAGAAGGAGGAAAAGGAAGAGGAGGAGGAAGAAGAGAAAGAGGAGGAGGGGAAGAAGAGGAGGAGAAGAGGAGGGGAAGAGGAGGAAGAGAAAGAGGAGGAGAAGGAAAAGGAGGAGAAGAAGGAGGAAGGGGAAGATAAGGAGGAAGAAGAGGAAGAGGAGGAGAAAGAGACAGAGAGACAGACAGACAGACAGAGACAGAGAGGAACAAAGAGACAAGGACAGAGACTGAGACAGAGAGAGAAAGAGACAGAGACAGAAACAAAGAGACAAGGACTAAGACTAAGACAAAGAGAGAACTCCATCACACCTCTTAGGAATTCCCTTTGCTGTCTTTTGGACCAAATAGAGGCCTTCTTTTGCAATTCTTCCTGTCTGTCTCTGGTGCACAATTGTGAAGTTCTAACTGCCTTCAAGTCCAGGGTGAAAAGAAAATACTACAGGATAAAATATTGCAATACTGCGGGGAAGAGTGGGCGAAGTAAAATGTCAGAATCACTGCTGGTGACTTGAGCTCTGGCTTCCTTCCCCAATCAAATTACTACAGTTTATGTCTCAGAGCCCCTGACAGTCACTCCATTTAGTCTGTGCAGAATGTACAGCTTCATGGAGTGCCACCTTCCGTAGGCCTTTTGGGGAGGGGCTCCGGCTGTTTGTTCATTTGCTTTTGCTTTAAGGAGACGGGTTCGCCTTGTTGCCCAGGTTGACCTCCGCTCTGGGGCTGCCATGAGCCTGCTGCCTGAGCCTCCCAAGCAACTGACCCTGAGGGCCTACACCACCATGCCTAGCTTCCTTCTGTCACTGGTGGGCCACGCATGGCTGCCCCATTGGGGGTCTTGGACTCTTGGTGGTTAAAGTGGTATGGCCATGCATGGGCCACCATGAATGTCCTAGTGTCAAGTCACCTGGGAGAGGGGTTCCCACCATGAGCTGCCGACTCCCTGGCCATCTGCTATGTGGAAGATGGTGTCCTTGTTTAGGGACAGTGTATGGAGTCCCCTCTTCCCAAAATTTCAGGTTTTGAAAAGTTCTGTTGACAACAACAGTTCTTTTTTTTTTTCTTGTTTCATTTATTTGTGGCGGATCATGCTTGTGGTGCAGAATAATGACGTTCCTCATGAGCAGCTGGTGTCTGCACACATTTTAATTCTTCTTCATCATCTTCCTTTCCCTGCCCCTCCCTGTGCATCTTGGTCTCATTACCTTTTTAAGAAGACAGATCTCCTTATCTCCTATTTTCTTTTCTTTTCCTCTTTATTTAGATTTGAGTTTCTCACTTAAAAGAAACTATGCAATATTTAAGCCTGTGTCTGGTTTATTTTTACTTAACATTATGGTTACACTCATTTTCCTAGAGATGATATAAATTTATCTTTCTTTACGACAGAGTAGTACTCCATTGCATACACATACCACATTTTATTTATCCATTCATCTGCTGATGGACCTACAGGCTGTTTAGGTACTTAGCTATTGTGCCTTGTGCTGCTATAAACATGAGTGTGCATGTTGCTCTGTACTGTGCATTTAAGCTTTTAGGGAAAATACCTGGAGGAAGAAGAGCTGAGCCAAATGGAATTTCTACTCTTAGTTTTTTGAGGCATCTCCACCCTGATTTCCATAACAGTTGTACTAGCCTGCATTCCCACCAACAATGTAGAAAGGCTCTTTCCCCTCCCCCAAGCTTTCCCAGCATTCACTATTATTTAATTTCTTGATGATAGCCATTCCTTCTAGATTAAGGTACATTTCAGTGTTGCTTTAATTTGCATTTCTCTGATGGCCAGAGGTGTTCAATATATTTTAATATGTTTAATGGTCACTTGTACTTCTGAGGAGTGTCTATTCACTTCAGTGGTCTAGTGTTTTATTTGGTCTTTTGGTTGGGTGGGGTCTAATTTTTTTTTTTTTTTTGTATATTTTATTTTATTTTTTTTTAAATTTCATTTATTTATTTATTTTATTTGTTTGCTTGTTTGTTTGTTTGTTTCTTTATTTACTTATTTCATGGCTGGCTCAGCCTGCCCTGCTGGTGGGGCTGGCGCAGCATGTGGTGCCGGGGATCGAACCGCAGTCCCTGCAGTTGCCTAAGCCTTCCTAAGCAGGCGCTTTAGACCACTGAACCATCTTGCCAGCCCCATTCTTTGTATATTTTAGATATTAATCATCTAAGGAATAGCTGGTAAAAATTCCCATTTTTGTAGATTCTATCTGCAAAACCTTTTTAATTTAATATGATCTCACTTATTGATTCTTTTTAAAAATGTATTTAGTACAGGGTCTACAAGGTCTCACTACATAGATCAGATTCCTTGTGATCCTCCTGTTTGCAGCATCCCAAGCTCTGGGATTATAGGTACGCCACCACCACACCCAGTCTCAATTGCATCTCAGTGTGCCCCAGGGGCGGGGCCAGCACAGCATGCTGGGAAGGGAACCCCTGGTCTCTGCATCTGCCTAAGCAGGCTCTTTAATTCACTGAGCTGCCTGCCCAGCCTTCATTTATTGATTCTTGACTGGTGCTATTTTTTGTGCAATTTGGGTTCTATTTGAGAAAAAAAGTCCTCGCCTATCACTGTGTCTTCAAGAGTTCTACTTATTTTACCTCCCATTAGATTAACTTCTTCTGTTTTAACATTTGAATATTTGATCCCTTTTGATTTTTAGTTTCACGTATGGCAGGAAATATGGTCAAAATTTGATCTTTTGCACGTGGATAGTCAGTTTTTCCAGTATCATTTATTAAAGAGAATATATTTCCACCAGCATATGTTTTGGTCCCTTTTGTCAAAAACTGGATAGCTGAATTTCCTGGAGCTGTTTCTGTATCCTCTGTTCTATTCCATTGATCCGGATGTCTGATTGATTGATTGATTGATTGATTTACCAATGCCATAGTATTTTTTGTTTGTTTAAATTACTGTGGCTTTGTAATATAACTTGAAGGCTGGAATCGTAATTCCTCCTGCTCTGCTTTTGTTGCCCAGGATTTCTTCTGCAATTGTAGATCTCTCCTGGTTCCCTGTGAATTTTAGGAGTGCTTTCCCTAGTCCTCTTAGGGAGTCTGTTGATATTTTGATTAAGTTTGAGCTAAATTTGTATGTTGATCTTGGAAGCATGACCTCCTTGACAACATTGGTTCTTCTCATCTGAGATCAGGAATATTTTTCTATTTTGCAATGTTCTCTTTGATTTCTTTTCAGAGTACTATTGTGTTCGTTATAAAGATCTTTCAGTCCTTGATTAGTTTAACCCCCAAGGATTTTACTTCTGGATGCTATTGTGAGTGACAATTGTTCTTCTAATTTCTTTCTTGGTGGGTTCATTGTTCTTGTAGAGGAACACTATAGATTTTTGTGTGTTGATTTTGTATCTTCCTATGCCACTGAATTTGGTTATTAATTCTAGGAAGTTTTGGGCGAAATGTTTGGGGTCTTATAAGTAAAGGATCAACTCATTTGCAAATAATAATAATTTGACTTTTTCCTGCCCTGCCCATATCTCTCCCATTTCTTTGTCTTGCCTGATGGCGTTGGCCAATGTTTTGAGAACTGTATTGAGCAGGAGTGGTGAGAGGGGGCATCCTTATCTTGTTCTTGATTTAATATAATGTTGGACATTAGTCTGTCATAAATGGCTTTTATCAGATTCAGATAAGATCCTTCTATGACCATCTTTTTCAGGGTTTTTAATTAGGAATGTATGTTGCGTGTTGTTAAAAGGTTTTCTGCATCTTTTGAGATGATTGTGATTCTTTTTTTTTTTTTTTTTCTTTTGTATTTGGTACAGGGTCTCAGCTCTTCCTGTTTTCAGCCCCCAACACTGGGATTACAGACATGTGCCATCATGCCTTGCCTTGGCTGCTGGCTCAGCGTGCTGAGACATGTGTTGCCAGGGATCGAACCTTAGTCCCTGTGCTCGCCTATGCAGGCACTTAGTCCACTGAGCTATCTTGCCGGCCCTGACTGTGTGATTCTTCTCCTTGCTTCTCTTTGTGTGGTACATCACACTTATTGATTTGTGTGTGTTGGGTCACCCCTGCATCCCTGAGATAAATCCTACTTGGTCATAACGTATGATATGCTGCATGGTTTGTCAGCGTCTCATCCAGGATTTTTGTGTCTACATTCATTTCAGAGATGATCTGTGGGTCTCTTTCTATGGTTGGATTCTTTTCCGGTTTGGAAATAAAGGTAGTGCTAGCTTCCAGGAATGACTTTGGGCATATCCTGCCCTTTCATTTCATTAAAGAGTTTGAGGAGCATACGTTCTAAATTTCCTGTAGAATTTAGTGGTAAGACCACTGGGTCCTGGGCTTTTTTGTTTTTTCTTAGTTTTTTCTATTATTGTTCCAATTTCTTGGTCTCTTGTTGGATTATTCAGGGTTTTTATATCATCTTGGTTCTGTTATGGTAATTGATATGTATCTAGGAAGCCAGTCATTTCTCCTAAGTGCTCCAATTAATGGAGTATGCATTCTCAAAGTAGTCACTACTAATCATCTGGATCTTAGCAATATCTGTTGTGATTTTTCCCTTTTCATTTCTAACTGCATTGATTTGGATTTTCTTTCTTTCTTTCTTTCTTTCTTTCTTTCTTTCTTTCTTCTGAGAAAAAAGTATATATTTAGAATTAGCCAGCTGGACTCAGTTTAGATGATCCCAATTTTGTTGGCAACATCCAATACATCATAATTGGGAGCCAGTCAAACATATGCCTTCTTCTCTCCACCAGGCCTGATGAGGGTATTGACCTTGGCAAAACTGATGTCATAGAGCTTCTTTACAGCTCGTTTGATGTGGTGCTCACTGGCTTTGGCATCCACAATGACCACCAGTGTGTTGTTGTCCTTGAACTTTTTCATGGCTGACTCTGTGGTCAGGGGGAACTTGATGATGGCATAGCGGTCAAGCTTGTTTCTCCTGGGGTATCTCGGTATCTGGGCTGCATCCAGAGGCCCAATATCTTGGGAGGGCGGAAGGTGGGTGACGTTCATATCTTTTTCTTTTTGTAGCTGTGGACGCCTTTCAGCATGGCCTTCTTGGCCTTCAAAGCTTTTGCTTTGGCTTCAGCTTTGAGAGGGTCAGGGGCTTCCTTCTTTGCCTTCAGCACCATCTTGGTAAAAAGCCTTTCTCCCCCCCCCCCCCCCTCTCTGCTGGATCGACTGGCTAAGAATCTGTCTATATTGTTTATTCTTTCAAGGAGCTAACTCTTTGATTCACTGATTCTTTGTACTGTATGTGGAGTCTCAATATCTTAATTTTTGCTTTGATTTTATAATTTTCTTTGTGGACTGGCTTTGGATTTTTCTCATTTTTTAGGACCTCACTGCGCACCACTGGCTTCCTAGACTCATTCTGCTTTTTTTTTTTTTTTTTTTTGCTGTGGGTCTCCACAGCTGCACATTTCCATCCTAGGACTCCTTTCACTATGTCCCATAAGTTCTGGTGTGTTTCCGGGTTTTGTCATTGATTCTAGGAACTGGGTGATCTCTTCCTTGATTTATGCTGTGACCTTCTGATTATTCAAGAACTTATTGTTTAATTTCCATGCCACCAGCATATGGCAACATGAAAACTATTTAAAGATCTCAAAATGAGTCACTCATGCCAAAACTCCATATCACCAAGCTGAAGCTCATCTGTTTACTCAAACTCTGAGAAATCATGGTTAGAGATGTAATAGCTAGATTTCCTAAATAGGCCAGCGTAAAGTGGCATGGTAATAACAAAGTTCTCTTCACTTTAACATCACCCCCCCCACACACACACAGGTCACAACCTGATGCCAAGCAGTAGTTTTTGTTGTTGTTGTCCTGTCCTTCTGTGTGCCACTTTACAAGGAAATTACTTCGAAATGACCAGTGTGCTTTTGTTTATTTTTTTCAAACCCTCTTCCACCTATAAAACCAATCTTTCTGCTCAGCTCCTAAGACAGCTTCATCTGGTTTTTGGAATGCAGTGTTGCCTGATTCCAGAGGTGAGAATAAAACCATTTGAGATCTTTAAATGGTTTCAGTGTTACCCTTTGACAGTGTCATGAAAGACAACTACCAGAGAAACTATTTTAGTTGTCATGGAGGAGAAAATGATCAGGAAGAGTCACTGTGTCATGCCCAACAGAGAGGAGGGACGGGGCGCATACAGGGGGTACCTGCCTTCATACCACCACGGACTCCCGCCCAGGCCTTGGGTCTGACTGCAGCTCCTCAAGACTGAGCCTCCCAGTTGTCCAAAGATTCCCCACTCCCAAGAGCCCCATTGAGTTTTCCCAAGTTCCTCTTTCAAGACACACATTGATCCTTTATCCGGAGCTTATGCAGGTGAACAGGTAGCCTGCAGGTAGCCTGGCCTATCCACTGAGGGAGGTCTGTTTTCACCATTTTTCTGATCCGGAGCCCTGGTGCAAACCAACAGTCTGTTTGAAAGATGCAGCTCATGAACCAAAGCTCTTGGTGTCTCTGAAATGAAAGGGTTCATGGGGCATCAGGGATGCTAGCTGGTGAAGGACACATCTTGAGACAGGTCCTGCAGCCAGCAGCCGCAGAGCTATGTCTCTAGCAGCGAAATGTGTGCTGGTCCTGTGAGCTAAGAACATTTCCGTAATGACAGTTTGGATAAGAGAAGTATAAACTGTTTACACTGGACTTACATTAGCTATAGAAGAAGGACCCAGGATAACACAAAGCAGGGAAAGTTTGAAGCTAGCCCAGCCCTGAAAGAGTGTGTTCCTTCCACTCTGGTCAGGGTTTGATATCCAGGAAGTTTACGCATAACAGGGTGCAGAGGTGTCTGGGATTGGCCACCCTGGGATTAAATTAAGAGTTTGAGATACACTCAGGAATAAGGAATGGTGTTTTGTTTGTTTGTTTGTTTGTTTGTTTTTATTGGTTTGGGCTGAGACCATTAACTGATTGATTACCTTCTATTTTCAGTCTCATAATTAAATTTAAAAGATCTCCCTTTCTGATTCTTCAGCCACCATGGTACCCAGGAGAAAGCTTACAGTGAAGGGGGTGAAAAAAAGCCGCAAGTCCTGGAGTTCACCCTTGACTGCACACATCCTGTAGAAGACGGAATCGTGGATGCTGCCAATCTCAAGCAGTTTCTCCAGGAAAGAATCCAGGTGAACGGCAAAGGCGGAAATCTTGGTGGAGGGGCAGTCACCACTGAGAGAGGAGCTAGAGCAAGAGCACTATGACTTCCGAGGAGCCTTTTGTCCAAAAGCTATTTGAATGGTCTCACCAAAAAATATTCGAGGAAGAACGATCTGTGTGGCTGGTTTGTGCATGGTTGTTAGCAGCAAGGAAAGTTATGAATTACGTTACTTCCAGATTAACCAGGATGAAGAGGAGGAGGAGGAAGATGAGGATTAAAGCTCCTTTGTCTGGAATATTTTTTATGAGTTCTTGAATAAAACTTGGGAACCAAAAATTAATTAATTAATTAATTAATTAAGGAGATCTCAGAGCTTCTCTTTTGTCACACCCTTTTGCACTTCACCTGACCTATGCAAGGATTTACCCCTTCCCTGGGCCTCCTGGAGAGTGAGGGAACCAAGCTCTTAGAGCATCTCCGTGTTGCCAAGTTATAACTACAAACACCATCATATTTTACTCTAGCAACCAGTATGGGTCATGGTAGGATAGATTTTTGCTACAGTAACAAATCCAAATCTCGGTGGCTTAGTACAACACAAAATCCATCTAGGGGACAAGGTGCCAGATTATCCTGGGCCTGAGACTAAGGCTCCACAGTCCCAGCCCCACTGGAAGGAAGCTCTATGGTTTATATGTTGAGCCTAAAAGTATTTTCCAGTCTCTTCCTTCCTACATTCCTTCCTTCCTGCTTTTTTCGCTTCCAATTTTTAAAAAAGAGAAGTGGCATTGTGTTGGCCACATTCATTCACAAGATTTACACTTCCTGGGCAAAGAGGAAGCAAAACCTTCTCTTGTCCCTGAGGAGGAAAAGGTGACCTTACCAGAACCTCCAGCATCATGTTCTCCATTTAAGAGCCAAAATTACTCAGACTTCACAAAATCCTTATTCAAAGCCAGGCAGTCAGGAAGTAGGTGGAGAAAGGTTCCAGGTGTGCATTTCTTTAACCATGAAAAAGGCATGTGCACTCCACAGCGCGCGCCCCTCTTCCAGAAGCCATGACTTCCAAGCGGCAATTCTTAGCATCAAGGAACTTCAGACACTGACCAGAAAAGTTTGACCTTCTAACTAAACTTGATCTTGTGATGATTGTTTCTTTTATCGCTCCTTTTGCAAAACCTGCATCTAGGAATGAAAAAAAGGAAGAAGGAAGGAAAGTAGAAAAGAAAGAGAAAGAAAGGAGAGAGGGGAAGGAGGGGGAGGAAAGAGGGGCGGTGAG
>PVKN010044493.1:0-10082 GCA_004027915.1 Capromys pilorides
CATACAGGGTCTCACTATACAGCTCAGATTCAGTGATCCTATTGTCTCAGCTTCCCCAGCACTGGGATTATAGGCATGCACCACCTTACCTGGTTTCAGGGGACATTGTGCCTGGAGATTTCTTCTTAAAACTTTTTGTTCTTACTCTTAGGTCTTTCAATAACCAGAATTTCTTTTTACTATGTAAAGGTTGATTTTCTAGCTATAGAAATATTCAGTTGTCCTAGAACTATTTGCTGAATTGTTTATTTCAATACTTTGGTTGGAAAATACAAATTTTGTGGAAAAAAAGTCTTTATTTTTGTTGTTGTTGTTGTTCTTATTATGGCTGGCTCAGCCTGCCGTGGGGGTGGGGCTGGCACAGCATGTAGTGCCAGGAATTGAACTGCAGTCTCTGCTGTTGCCTAAGCTTGTCTCAGCAGGCACTTTAGACAGCTGAACTATCTCACTGACCCCAAAAAAGTCTTTATATATACATATATCTATTATTATTTTTTAAAATTATGTCCCATTTTTCTAAATTCTGTTCTGTTTTCCTCAGTCTGCTTATATTTTATATGATTTACTAATTATGCTTTGTTATCTCATAGGCTTAGATGATGTTGAAATTCTATTTGATAGACTGGTGCTATGGTCTGAATGTCTCCTTGCCCCCCAAAAAATTCATATTTTCAAATCCTAGTCCTAATAGTGATATATGGGACATGTGGCCCTTCGAAAGGTGAGAGGATCAGGATGATAGGACCATTAGAAATGGAATTATTGTCCTTAAAAGGTAAGACCAATGGAGCTCATCTGCTTCTTCCACTGGGTAACTAGGAAATGACTCCTCCTCAAACGCTGGATAATGCTGCCACCTTCATATGTTTCTGAATAGGCAAATGATAGAAAAAAATTTAAAAAAACTGTAACGGGGGCTGGGGAGATAGCTCAGCAGTCTAAGTGACTGACTGGCAAGTGCAATGACCCTAGGTTCAATCCCCGGTACTAATGCTGTGCCAGCCCCAGAATACCAGGTGCACTATGCCAACCACCAAAACCAGGCATGGAGGTGCATGTCTATAATCCTAGCACTTTTCAGGCTGAGACAGGATCACTACAAGTCTGAGCTGTGTAGAAAGAACCTGTATCAAATAAACAAATAAACAAACTATAACACATACAGCAGAGGATACTACTCAGCGTTAGAAAGGAGCAGCATATATACAGAACCGTGGGTGGAGCTCAAAGGCATTATGCTGAAGGGAAAATAAAGGACCAATTTCAAAACATTACATATCATATGCTGTTCTTGAAAAAACAAAATTATAGAGAACAAATTAGTGGTTGCCAAGCTGCTAGGGGTCTGTATCATAAAAAACAACAGCAAGAGGGACCCTTGTGGTCACAAATCAGTTCTGAATCTGGAATTTGTGGTAGTTACAGAAAATTGCCCATGTGATTAGCTTGGGTAGAACTACACCCACACAGAAGTGCATGTGAAATCAGTAAAGCCCAAGCTCTGTGCCACTGGCAGTGGCAGTTTCTTGATTTTGATGGTAAACATTAGTCCTTCCGAAACTTACCACTGAGAGAGGATAGTAAGGGACAGATGGAGTCCCTGTCTTGCTACTCTTTGTAGCTTTTCATAAACTTTTCAATTTTTCAAAATAAAAAAGTTAAAAATTTCACATTATACTTGCACACATAATCAAAAGGAAAATGGGAGACTAGCTACTTAGAATAATGCCACCAATTATTACCAGATAAAAATGTGAGCTAGAGACATGAAGGGGAAATTCACAAAAGTGACAAGAATAAAATGCCCTATAGGAATTTTAAAATATTTAATTTTATAAGTAAAAAGCTATCCAGAAAAGAAAAACAAGGTACCATTTGCAACTTTGAAAATTAATCAATTATAGTGTTAGCATCAACATAAGTATGATCATGATAGGGATATAAACTGCTATGAACTTCTGAGGAAATATCCTACAAAAGATATTTTAAGTATTAAGAAAAGAAAAGCCATGATGAATGACATTGCTTCAAGGAGTGGTTCTCCAGCTGCAGTGGTGAGTGGTCCCATGACCAGGGACATTGCATCATTTGAGTACTTACTAGAAATGCCAACTCTTGGGTTGAGATTCAGCGAGTGCGTGAAGCATTTTGCCTAGCAAGGATGAGCCCATGTTCAACTCTTATATTGCCCACTCAAAATGCCAGCTCTTTGTTCCAATTGCATACCTTCAGAATGATAATATAGTCCTGTGATCCGCAGTGGCATTTCAGCCCATGACAAAACACGCTACAGGTAAAGATGAAGTAATTCCTATCACCTAGCAGCATCAGAGCTGTGTTGGCATCATAAAGCAACATGTTAGTCACAGGTTTGCAGGGACACAGGTGGAAACAAACCCACCGTGCTGCCATGGCAAAGTATATGCAGTTCCACATAGTGCATGATACTTGATAATACACCACTGATACTGGTTTGTATATTTACTATATTGTGCTTTCTCTGGTTGTTTTATAGTATGCTACTTACTTAAGAAAAAGTTAACTCTAAGGAAGCCTCAGGTCTTTGAGGAGGGATTCCAGAAGGAAACAGTGTGATCATAAATGGTGACAGTTTTACGCTGGTTATTGCCCCTAAAAATGACCTTCCAGTGGGGTGAAATGTAGAAGTGAAAGTGGTATCGATGATTCTGACTCTTGGCAGACCTAAGGTGGTGTGTGTATATGGGTGTGTGTATGTCTAGTAGGAGTGTTATTTTTTAATGGAAAAATTCTAAAAGTTAAAAAAAATAAATGTTATAGAATTAAGATAGAAACAAAATGGTTTATAGTTATGTAATGTGTTTTTTAAGCTAAGCATAGTTATAGAAGACTCAAAAGGTCAAAAAATTAAATTTTTAAAATAAAAAAGTTACAGTAAGCTGTATGGATTCAGGCTGACATAGCTGCAGCCACCTTGAGTTCTAACCACCTGAGCAGGTTTTGCCTACACATTTCCCTGCAAACTGTAACAGGCAATACCATTAGACTACGTGAAGATTTACAACTGGGTTCTATTTCCAGGAATGTGCCCGAGTCTTTGATATTGTCTTAAAATAAGCCAGATATCTTCCAGCTTGGGAGAGGACCCTTTTGTCCTAACCCATAAATAGTCCCATCTTTCTGACCTACATTACAGGGATCCCACTGGCCTCCTGCCACTGAAACCACAGCTCTGTCAGTGAGCTCTGCAATAAATGGCAGTGCAGGCAATGTTAGGTGAGCCCGCTTTGTTGCTGCACTCCACAGCACCTTGGTTCTGCTCCTCATGTACGAGGACTGGGTTGTTCTTGAGCATATGCTCATGATGATTTACTATTAAATAAGATTATTGTTTACAAACTGAGTGTAGCCAAGTGTACAGAGGTTATAAAGTCTATGGCATTCTACAGTCATGTCCTAGCAGTCATGTCCTAGATAATAACATCCATCCCCTGCTCACAGACCCACCCAGAGTGAACCGCAGTCCTGCAAGCTCCATTCACAGTAGGTGTATCACCCTTCATGTTCTATTTTTTTACTGCATTCTTTCCATGTGGATCTACACACGCTTAGCTCTGGGCTACTCTGATCTACGTTACTTAGCACAGTAACATGCTGCACAGGTTTGCAGCCTAGAATCAACTGGCTGTACCGCCAAGGTGTACAGTAGGTAAGTTTGAGTGAGCTGCCCCCTAGGATGCTTCCATGGGGACTAAATGGTCCAGTGACGTATTACTCAGTCTGCATTCTTCTCATCAAGCAATGTGTGATTCTTTCTGGACTGTGTCGATTATCTGTGATTTAACAAATTCTCTAGGTGAGTCCCGTATTTGCTCCAATTTATGAACATCTGGTATAGAGAATAAGAAATAGAACAACAGGTCTGAATGTTCTAGTGGAGATTATTCATGGATTAAATAATATCGCCAGCAGTGACCTCAAGCAGGAGTCTGTGTGAGACTTCATGCGGAACAAGTCCCAGACTGTGACTCTAGCTGTGCAACAGCACAGTGAAGTGCAGTACACTGATGGCGGTCCAGTTCATTTTTCAACCCCACCTTGATTACTTCAAAGGCCTCTCTTGTATCACCAAGGTCAGCTTTCCTGTCCTTTTTATTTCTGACAAAATTCTTTGCTACCACTTTGTTATCAGCTGCCTCATATTTGAATCTTATGGTTTCTATGTCTGTGTTCTCATTAGACAGTAAGTGTCTGCCTTTAGTTCTGAATTCTATTTAGGGCTATGCTCTGAAAATAGTAGGTAAGTGTTTGTTGAATTAATGAATGAATGTGCAAAGGAGTAATTACTTCTGACTGCAAAAAAAAGGGGAAGTCTTCAGAGAGCATTAGACTTTGAGATGATCTTATTGCTTTTTGTCATTAAGGAAATTATAGTGTTTTAGAGAAAAAGATTATACATGGGAAACATTAAGTATGAAAACTTGTAGATGAAGTGTTTGGGGAGATATCTACTGATGTATAAAACAACTTGCAATTCATCAGAAATGAGCTGAATAAAGAAATGGAGAGAGAAATGAATATAGAAATGTGTGTACATACAAGACATGCTTGTTTTGCAAATAAAGTTTTATGGCAATCCAGTCATCCCCAGGAACTTGCGTTTGTCAATAGCTCCTTTCGCACTATACACATGGAATGGAGTAGCTGTGGCAAAGACCATATGCCCTGAAAAGACTGAAAGATTTAATATTCAGCCCTTTATAGAAAGACACCTGGCTTCTTTCCCAGGCCAAGGCTATGTGGACATCTACTGCATAATTCTTATCATCTTTCCATATGCTTGAAAAACTTTATAATAAAGTGGGTGAAAGATGGAACAGTTTAGGACAAAACATGACTGGAAAGTAAATTGAATAGAAGAGAATGAGAAGAAAACTGTTAAAAGAAGAGAGAACATAAATGTCCAGTTGGGGCAAAATTTATGAACATGGGAGTTAATTTTTATTACCACATGAAAAAGATATGAGAGGAGTAAGAATGTAGAAAAATCAAAGAGAAGGGGAGAATTTCACAAGCACAATAAATAGCATAAGCATCTTCAAGATACACTTGAAAGAAGTGAGAAAAGTTCTGAAGAGGAGAACTGACAAAATGACCATGGTGCTGGTGACACCTGTACCCTCTCGGGTCTTCAACCTGGTTTTAAGCATTGTAGAGTGAGAGAGTTTGATAAGAGGTGATGATCAGAATGGCTCTAGAGGGTATCCCAAGACATTGAGTAAAGTCGCAGCTGCTTTGCCCAGGTAGTATGAAGTGTGTCATGCAATTTGGGGAAGAAGATCTTGCTTAGATCCTCCCTTTTGGGCATGAGCACTAGAAATCTTTGGAAGCACCTGAAGCCTGCACATAGAAAGGGTCTCTATCATTATGCTTCTCATGAGGAAACTGGCTAAGAAGACGACTCTCTGAATGGGTGTTAGGCAGCAGTGACCAGTCAGTGCTCATGAGACCCAACTGCCACACGTGGGCAATCTGGACACAGGCCGGAAAGTAATCCTTACTAGAGATGTTCACATGACCTGTGCTGGTCTGTCTGTCTGTCTGTCTCTATGTCTGTGTCTCTCTTTGTTTCTGTCTCTCTCGCTTTCTCTTGCATCACTTACACTAAAAAGTGTTCTGCTACTGAGCTACATCCTCAGCCTCTTTTAAACTGTTAGTTTTAGAGTCTTGCTAAGTTGCCCAGGCTGACTCTGTACTTACAGTCCTACTGCCTCAGCCTCCCAAGTAGCTGAGACTACAGGTGTGCACCTTCATACCCAGCTCACTTTCTGTCTCTTGGTCTTCAGCAATATGGATTTGTTTTTTTCCAGAAATCTCCTACCTGGAAAAATGGCTTGGCTGTCCAATCCAAGAACTTTCCAAAATGACCCTGAAAGGCTATTTAACTCTCAAAATAAATTTACGCTTCTTTTTCTTTTATGCCTCAAAATACTGACTTTGTTGTTTGCACCAAATCCTAGACTATGGTATCTTGATCCTTAAACTAGCTCAAATTAAAATCCCAATGGAAAGAACCATTTTCAGTGAATCTTTCCATTACCCATAAAACTTTGGCTTTCCCCTTCTGAAATGCTTACAAAGCTTGCTGAGGTGATGTTCTCTGTCCCTACAGTTGGTAATAAACTCATTTTGGTTTTGTTTTACCAGAAAGTTACATTTTTGATACTAGGGAAGCCAGTTTTCAATATTGCAAAGAGTAAATGAACAATACAGAGAAGGAGCCAGAGGGGCACCTAATAAGACCATGGACACTGGCACCTGCTAACCCCTAGCAGTGAGTAGCAATCAGTTTGTCAGGGGCAGGGCTAAGGCTGTACTGAGTTGGAGCCCTCAGAGTGCACTCTATAGTGTTCTTGCATGAAGATTTGCACTGTCTTTGGTGTGAGCTCCAGACTCCAACATAGTTTTTTTTTGTTTGTTTGGTTTTTAGGTCAGATAGGATATGGTCGTGCTTTTCCTTATCCATTCTATCTGGCACTCTCCCTGTTTTAAAACTTGTCCCACATCCTAGAAAATTCCTCAATGCCAGGCAACCCCAGAAAGCTGATCACCATACTTCTCACAGTGCATTTCTTTCCACATAATCCAGTCAATATTATGGACCAACAGAGATTTGTACATTCTGGCAACCTGCGTGCAGGCTGGTTCTCTGATCAGCTAGATAACCATAGCAACACCCCTGAACTTATTGGTGCCTTTACTTATCTATAAAGTGATATCATGCATGACTGATATGAGAATGGAAAGAGATAACACTGATTAGGTTCTTTGAAGGTTATAACTTTGAAGGAAAGTTAAGAATAGTTGGTTGCTATTAATAACAATTAGAACAAATCTACCTTGTGGATGATTTTATTCCTTAGCTCACCACCAGGTCTGGCACAAAACAAGCACTAAAATACATCTGCAAATAAATAAATAGACGATGATTGTCTCCTTGGCTTTAGGTACCTGCATGAACATTCTGGAACCTGGCTTATTCACTTTGCAGCTTACTTCCCTTTGCCCGAGCCAGTCTTCACAACACAACTATTCATCTTGATTCCTTGCATTTGATCCTTTGTGCCTCTGCCTAACTCATGTTTCCTACAATTCCACACTTGAATATAAGTATGATTTCTTCCTGGAAGTCCTCTCAGGTCACCATAATGGCCATCTTCTCAGACCAAAGAAGGGACTGTAGAGCCGCCTCCACTCTGTCCCAGCCATGAAAGCACCTATCACACTTCACACCATGTTTAGGATTCTTTCAAGATTTCATTCAAAGAGTGAAGTATATACTGGGCATTCAAATCTATGTATAATCATACTTCACTTAACAAGGGGACTATGATCAGAGAAATATGTCATCAGGTGCATATGTCGTGGTGCCAGCACCATAGAATGTATGCCCACAAACCAAGAAGTTTACATCACCAGACCATCCTGCCATAGGATCACCATAATTTATAGGCTCTCTCTTTGACCTAAATATTGTTAAGGGCAGCATATGATTTATTTTAAAGGAAGGAAAGAGACAAGTGCTTTCAATTTATTATTTTTAAGTTTAATTCTTCTGGCTCTGTTGAATGTCTTGACAAGTTACTGCGTTACTTGCATCCCACTGGAGCAGGAGAACTCACTCTCATGTCAGGGAATTCATTTCCAAGTTCTTGGATAAAGCACAGGGAGTATGAGAGCAGAGTTATGAAACCATGTCTCTGTTTCATCCAAACTGAATTTTGAAGAATGATTTCCATCTCTGGAACTTGGTGCTAACCTCTTCTTGTCTAGCATCATACAGACCAATGTTTCCTGGCGACATCACACTGAAATCTGATTATCACCAGATTATAGTATGGGCTGACTTTTTTAAGAGTCTTGCAAACCCATTCCTAGGCAGTGGTTCAACTGATCTCCTAAGTGGGTCTCTTCAAGGAAGCCAGTGCGCTGGGATTCCGAGGTGCCAGGCAGAGGAACTAAATTGTGATAAGCCTTACCCAAGCCTTGGGAGGCGAGCATCTGCTTCTTGGCCTCAGAAGTGAAACAATCCAATAATTACAGTCCTTGGTGCTTTTTTCTTTTCTACCTCAGGAAACATTTTGCAACTAACTAGCAATTTCCAAAAATATGGCTCAAGCAACACATCTCCTTATCTCCTCGTGTAGGAGAGGGTGTGAGCTGTAACAAGACAGGGGCTCGTTATCTTCGAGGGCTCTGGCGAGGTGCTCCGGAGGACAGCTTTTAATTGGGTAAGCACGTGACTCTCAGGACTAGGGCTTTGAAGCTATCCTGCAGAAGATGCTTAAACCCCATTTCCAAGACCGCTCTTTAGAACAAATCAAAAAGGCAGCTGGTTAGGCAGGAAGAGGAATCGGTAGAGAAGGAGAGCAAATAAATAGCTTGATATTTTCTTACCCCTCTCTGGGGGCTGCGAGTTTGCTTTCACTTGTTCAGAGATCCCAGGTTTCTGGAACCTGTTCAGGAAGGATTCCAGGTGATCAGCCTACTCGTCGATATAAGTAGCAGGGGGCCAGGTGTGGGACTATAAATGAAGTCATCAGTCAGACCACCCCACGAGTGTGCCATGGCAATACCCCACCAACAAAAGTGGGATCCCCTCTGCTTGCACCGGGTAAAGGAATATTGAAATTAAACTGAAAGAACTGCTACCTTGAAATCAGTTCGGAAATCACCTTCTGGCACCCCAGTTCAAGGCCAAGCGAAACAAGGATGTTCCTCCACCCCTAGCGAGCCCCCTCCTCTCTTGATTTCAAACCCTCAAGTTCTCAATTTTCAGCTAACATAAAAATTACCTGTGAGTTATTTAAAAAGTAGATCCCCAGATTTAGCCGAGCATCTGAACCTTCTGGGCAGTCTCTTTTATGCTTCTGTTATATCCCAGGAAAATTTAAAAAGAAAGAAACTTGACTATTTTCTCATGAATCTCAAGAGCACTGTCCCTGACTGATAACAGCCCAATTGTCCTGATGTGTTGGAATTGCCCTACAAGTTGGTCAGTGGTCACAGATCTTCCTAGGAGATGTTTCCAAATCTTCAAGTCTTGGCACCCAGCTCACCTGAACTGGCTCTCATTTCTGAGTCCACTCCACCCAACTGACAAGGGATAGTTGAACCAATCACTAAATCTCCACCAAATACCCCTTTGTGCAGAACCCTGGAATACAAAAGCCTGGCAGGGGACTGGGGGAGACAGAGCCAGAGAGGGGGTGGGAAGATACAGGCGCTGGAGAGAGAATGTGGGAAAGAAATGTTCACAGCTCATAGCAAGTCTCTGGCCTTGTTTTTCTTTTCATAATTAGAGAGAGAGAGACAGACAGACAGACAGACAGACAGAGAGACAGAGAGACAGAGAGAAACAGAGACAGAGACAGAGAGAGAGAGAGAGATGCGGTATGGGGAATATTTATTTGAAATGAAAGTTCAGCAGTTTTATTTTGTTTCGTTTTTCTTTTTCTAAAAGTAGGCTCATTTTGGCCGATGAGAGAAGGTTTATTTGGCTCACATAGTGGGTATTTTTTGTCATGTTTCAGCTACCTCTGAAACCTAGGTGAAAATATCTTAAGGCAATTTAGAAATACAAGCATTTTTAATCAATAAGATTATATTGGGTGAGGTAGATTGAAATGAACAATAGAAAGTTCCATTTTCTCAACTTGCAATGAGAGTAAACAGGTGCTAAAGTGGTAACAGGTATAATTACTAAGGGGTATAAGTAAAGGCTTTTTGGTCTATTTCCCAGAAACTAGGAAAATAAATGACTCTAATGACTGGGTAAGAAACCCTTTTACAAGTCAGGTGGTTTCCCATTCTGTGCTCTCAGCAGCATCGAAGGAGACCTAATCAAATTGTCAGCTACGGATCATTATACATAATTTTTGATGATAGCTCCCACACAACTTCAAAGGGAGTGAGCAAATCAAGAGATTCTGCCGTATGGGCCAGGGATATAGCTCAGCAGTATAAGTGCCTGCCTGGCAGGTACAAGGTTCAGAGTTCCATCCCAGGTACCTCAAAAAAAAAAAAAAAAAAAAAAAAAAAAA
>PVKN010044494.1:0-10090 GCA_004027915.1 Capromys pilorides
CTAACACACAATAAGAATCCAGTAGATACATTTTAGGTGGATGGATTAAGAGAGACTGGAAGACAAGGAGAGAGGGAGGCAGCATCTCTCCTCAGTGCCCAAGAGACTGCATGAACAGCTGGACTTACATTAAGAAGTACCCTTCTTTAAAGTAAGAGGAGAAAGGAGTTTAATAGTAAGTATTTGTGTGTGTGTGTGTGTGTGTGTGTGTGTGTGTGTGTGTGTGTAATAGTGTAAGGTGATTGTTCTTAAGGTGCCAACTGAGTCCTTAACAGGCCTCTATTTTTGAGATGCAAAAGAGGGACAGAGTGCATCGAACACACTTGATGGGCGCTGTGGTGTAAATCCAACCAATGTAGCAAGGACGCAGCATGGATGCTCACACTTGGCCTGCATGGCTCCATTTCATGTTGTGATGTTTCTCTACACTGCGGTCAATCTGCTTCCCCCAGGGCTTTACTTTTCTATGCATATGGCCTCCTTGTGATGTCTGTTATTACTTTATCCTATTTCACACCATCGTGTTGTACTTAAACAGCTAAGCCCTGGGATTTTGAACTGCACTTTTGTCTGCCTTGAGCACCTGTGTAACACTGGAATCACAGTATAATCTTAGATATTGGGAAAGGTCCTGGAGACTCAGCAGGACCCTGGAATGTCATGCAGGCCAGAGGTGGTGGGGACTCTGCAAAGAAGTACTGGGGACAGGAGACAAGAGGCATAAATCACTCTGCAGTGGTCTGAGGGGCAAATGTCCTCTTCTCTCCTGTCTGTAGCCCCAAGTGCATGAGGTTGGGCATTTGGGATACAGTAGTGGGGTCAGTGAACTGGCGAGGACTAGGACCTGAGAGATTGTTAGTGTGGGGTAAAGTTTCCTTCTCTTTGATCAGAGTTTATTCCACCTATAAGGAATAGTGTAATAGTGTAAGGTGATTGTTCTTAAGGTGCCAAGAACTAGGTTCTTCTTTCAACATCCTGGCCCCATAAAGCAACCAATAAAATCTCTAAAGCCTTGAGAGCTGGATTCTGCCCGTGATCTATCTCTGAGACCCAAGTGGCCTCACTACAGGGGTGGCTCCTGATAACTCAGACCTCCACTCTTGGGAGACTGCAGGTTGCTAACAAAAGATCTCCAGGCATACTGTTGCAAATACTTCTCCTCATCCTGTCCCGCCAGCCTCTCCAAATCCTCCTCTTGTCTTGGCCTCCTAGTTGCTGCCTTTGGCTATGAGTTCATATACAGTGTCTCTGCCTGGCCCTTGGTCCTTGGACTTTCAAATCATCAGTCTCTTCATTTCTTCAGCAAACATGAGCCTTGAACTCTTTCCAGAGCAAGTTGGAATCCATATTCTCTGCTTCTCTCATAGATTACAATTTTGCCATTACTCCTGTGTTCACATTCGATGCTCAAACTCAACTTGAGTCTGAGCCTCATTGTGATCATCATGATATGGTTGAGGATAAGAACTGTGGTAGTGCTGGCCAAATATTCAGCCACTAATTGAGTGATCAAAGCAGATCACGTTTACAAAACTAGAAAGGTGTTTCCTTAAACAAAGCAGTAGTCTTCTTCCTTCCAGATGGGATATTCCTTCACAAAAGTGCTTCCCAGGATCCCAGGCAAGAAAAGCAAGGCATTAAATAAATCTATGGGTGCATCCTGAGAGCACACAGCTTTGTGGAGGTTGTTTCCTCGCTGGGGAAGCACTTGCATGGGCCACTGAACAAAGCAGGAAGTGCAAATCGGAGGCAGACTTGGATTGAGAACTGAAAACCAGAAGGCCAAGGGGCATCAAGCATTTTCAGGTTGACAGAAGTCAAATATATTTTTAAGCTTTGGATCAAAGCAAGAAGAGGCAGTTGGCTGGGAAGCAGACAAAGAAATATCTTCAACCTCAAATAAGTTAGCATGGAAATTGGAGGAGGATTATGCCACAGAGCGAGAATAGAAAGAATCAGAGCTTTGAAATGTTTCCCTTCTCCCTGCCTTTCCCTACAGGTCTTGTGAGAAGAAGGGCCATCGGGAAATTTCACTTCAATTCACTACGGGCTGTGAATGGAAACAACAATAACGTGGCTGTCCTTGGCTAATTACAAGAATCACTTCACTAGAACCTGGATGAAGAGAGCAGTGCTGTCCCACATCCCTGGGGGAAACTCAAGTACCCAGACCAGGTGGGAAATGCAAAAATGAACGTGTCTGTGTCCATCACGGAATGACTCTGCAGTGGGGGAACAAAGACACTGAAGGATGATTAAGTCTTTAAAAATGTATCGGGGTAAAAGACATCTTGTCACTAACACCCAACAAAATATCCTCCCTCACTTAGAACGCACTTGTCCCCTTGTTCTTGCTACTTTCTTGAGGAGTTCTGGCTTCTTCTTCCCCTCGTTTCTGCATACAGCTCTTCCTTAGGATGTCTGTTCCCCTAACCTTGAACTTTTACAGCTGCCACCCTAACCTTGTTACTAATCTATGAGCAGGTCATGTCTGATTTGACTGTTGCCCCTCAGATCCTGGCCACATCTGAGCTCCTACTGGACAGCCTACAAACGTCTCCCACATGCCTGAGTCTACAACATCTGGATTATCTTTCAGTTACTGCCAGCTTTTCGAGAGAGCAAAAGCCATGGTTACCATGGATACACAGATGGGAACAGAAGTAAATAGAAGTAAGTCACTTAACAGGAGAGCTAATTGTAAGTAGAATTATACTATTTCTAATGTGTTATTGATTAATTTCTTCTCAGCTGCGACACTTCTAGCTAACGCTGTGACACACTACTGTTTATTGAGGAGTATCTATTTATGCGAACCTGTGGCTCTTCTTTGGCTAATTAGGCACACATCCGCTGCAAGCCTCTGCTTTATGGACTGTGTGTACACACGAACATCGTGTTCAACACACAGGCATTTGTTTAGCACCTCTAACCTATTTTGAGACTTATATTTAATTAGTGAGATTTGCTGAAGGGGAATGCAAGATTTGACTCTGAATTAAACAAAGAGCTACCTTTCTTACAAATGACAACAGCGATGTGTAATTAAATAACAGGACACCTAAGCTTCGTGGAATCTGTCTTGCAAAGGAATTAGCACTCCCAGGAAGACCAGGTCTTAGGGAGACTTGTGGGAAGGAGAGAGGGGGCGCCTTCCAGCCCTGCTGCCCAGAATCTCTGCTTCTCTGTATCCTCCCTGCAGAGCACAGACAGGAGCATAGTAGCCTCCTCTGTCTCCCCTTCTCTCCGCCATTGTTTTCTCAAGTTCAGGGGCAACAACGAAGGTGAATTTATTTGTGTGAGTAAAGGCACAATATGAACTCCAAGAATTATCACTGCGTGTCGCTGGTAGGTTGGCAGTATTTTAATCTTACACTAAAGGATACAACCATTACCATCCCTCGTCGGACCTCGCCTCTTGTTGCTTCCGCATCAGCCACAGTGACCTTTGTCATGCCCAGAGTACCAGGTGCACCTTCACCTCGAGGACTCGCACGAAGGCCCTCACCATGGTGGCACCTTTCTCTGGTCACACTCCACAGTCAAAACTGTACGTGCCCCTTCTGCAGCTCCTCTTAGCGCAGTGTCTCTCCCTCTCCTCAAGTGCTTTCTCTGCACTTCTCTTGGGTTCATGAACCAAAAAGAGGAATAACAAACTTGATTATTTCAATTTCTTTCTCTGCTAGAAACTCCGGCAAGTTCTTTATGGTCCCCTAGAAGGGAATGTCCATTTTATTCTGTGGAGCAGACCAAATCTTCCTTTCAGTCTATGTAACATAGGAAACGTTTTGGGGGTCTAACCGTGGGAATTACCATCCTTATGCTGAACCCTCAGGAGGCCTCAGGATTCTAGAGTCCATAAATAGGAAAACTAAGACAACTCATTAGCATAAATAGGAGAGACTGCAGTCAAAGAGGGGGCCATATAAAGCCGGTGAGCTTCGCCTTCTCAAACCTACCCACTTCGGTTCCAAAGAGTAACATCGGTGTGAGCCGTTGCTGTGTGCCGCGCTTTGTAGGGAAAAGTTTCAAGACATTAAGCTGTTTACTTCTCATCATGATTCTATAAACTGAGTATTATAATTACACAGCTATTATAAATGAGGTATAATCCGTGTATTATAATTACCCAGGTGGCACAATAAGAATGCTGAGGCCCAAGAGGTTAACGATTTGCCCAGAAGAGCAATGGCACTGGGTATAAAATTCAAACTTGCAGGACTCTGAAAGGCAGGGTATGAGCTTCCTGTCCAGGGACCATAGGTAGCTCACTTGGGTCCACAGCACAGAAATAGAGGAAGTGAGGTTGCTCTTCTCTACTTCGTCACCTCCGGGATTGTGTGGCCATTGTTTCTGGCTGCTCATTCCTGGAGGTCCCTGACACTTACTGTCATTCAGGTCCATAAGGTTCATGACTCCAGTTATAACTCCCAAGGAAAAATACTCTGGATATAAAATGTGGTCTCAGAATATGCTTTAGGACTCTTTGATGACTGTCTTTTTACCAAACAAAGAACCTTAGTATCTAATCCTCAGCCACCTCCGTGCTATCTGCCACTTGTAGACCTGTAGTCCTAGTATAAAGTGGACTCTGCACTTTGGGGAGACACTTCAAACATCATGCCTTGAAGTACCCCATGAGGACTTCACGGCTTCTGATTCCCAGAAAGGCCCCCACATGCCACAAGGCCTCCTCACTCCCAGAATCCATGACCAGTATCCCAGGGACAGCCTTGCTCCAGCTTGACCCAGGCGTAGCCCGCCTCCTCACCAGCATACTTTTGGCTTATCTCTCCCCATCCATAACCTGTGTAGCTCAAAGCTAAGAAAGAGAACCGATTTCTCCTGACCTCATATTCCTGAGAACACTTATAACAATTTTCACTCAATAAGCTCCTCCTTGGACCTTATTGTATTGAACTGTTCAAGCTCTTACCAGTCTTACAGCTATTACCTGAGGCCTCAAGTCACCTCCCTGTCATTCCCCACCAGGGCCATTTGCATAGCCTTGGTGTCAGTCTGGGCATCCACAGGGGTCTAAGAATGGCCTCGTCTACAGTTTGCCTGGCAACTCTTGGATTCTCCCTACACCTAGGAATTTCTCTGCATTCTGCTTTGGCCAGGAACTCCAATAGGAAGACCCACTGTGCAGTTCTTTCATAATTCAAATTATGCTACCTTGCACATCTGCTACTGTAAAACATCTCTCCTTGTCATGATCCCCAGGGGCTCCATGCGAACCTCTAGACTGCACATTAAATCTACCAGGTATAAAACATGCTTCACTCTTGTGGCAAAGGTGAGCATTCAGATACACTGAGCTGGAAGTCCTCAGGCCACGCTGAGGTCTCCTGTGTGCCAGGCCATGCACAAGCTCTGCAGAAGCCCCTCTTGACCTCAGCCACAGCCAGCACAGCAGGCTGCACCTAGGTGCCTACCTCCCTTGCAAAAAGTTAGAGCTGTGATCTTTCAGTGGTCTCTGCCTCTGATCCCACTGTACATAGTCCCATGGGCCACATTCCTGGTCCACATCTAGATGTGATCATTTTAAGTTGCTTCTCTCAGATGGAAATTAGGTTCTGAAGTTGGCCAGTGATGGAGGAATACAGAGATAGATGATAGGAAACAAGGAGATCGATGTTTTACAAAGGAGAAAACCAATTCTTACTCTTCAGGGGGAGGGGAAAAAGGGAGGGGATGTGCAGTTAGTTAAGCTGTGCTGTGTTCATGTACCAAATCTCTATGATGCGTGTAATCATTAGGTGCTGTGAACATGTACAGATAAAAATAAAAATGTTAAAATATCATTCTAAGCACATTGAAAAGTAAATGAACTGCTCTGGAAAGAGTCCTTAAACCAACTCTGAACTTCACTACCCCTCAAAAAGTCTGTGAAGTCCCATTTTCCTTTACCAGAACCAAGTTCTGGCCTTGCAGCTCCATGCTGGTTAGCATCCTGAGGTGGGTTTAACAAGCGAGAGGCAGGAAAACTGCTTAGCTCCGGGATCCCACCCACTACAATTGGTGCTCACCTGGGGGAGAGGTGCACGGGATGGGAACACCTGGATGACCAGCAACCCCTCTAAAGCTTGTTGCTCTTTGAACAACTTAATTCAAGGATTTGCTTTCTCTCTCCCTATGTTTCTGTCTCTTTCCATGTCTGTTTTGCCCCACCATCCCCAAGGGAGTGTCTGGGTTTATGTCTTCGTCCCTGTGTGTCCCATAACCCTTAAGCTTTGAGCATGTGTCTATGCATATGTAATCATCTCTGTACATTTGGGCCACGGTGTCTCCTTGTGTGTCTGGGTGTAGATACCTGTCTCTGGCTACCCCTGTCTCCATGTAGACGTGTCTCTGTGGCTGTCTCTCTGTTTCTCTCTATGCATCTGGATGCCTCCCTGTCTGTCTTTGTGCAGACCCAGGGTGACCCTCTCTTTGTGCAAATGTCTCCCTGAGTGCACGTTTCTTGGGCTAGACAATTCAGACAAGGACTCTGAGTCTATTGATTTCAGATGCACGAACTGCACCAGATTCAATGCCGCAGCACGCCCTCTCGGCTTCACACCTGGCCGTGGACCTAGCACACTGCAAGGCTGTGTCTAATTCCTCTGCATGGCTTGATTCCCACAACGTTGTCTTCTCCAGGGCTGCCAGGCCTCCCTTTTCTGCGCTGCCACCCCAGGGACATAGACATGGTTTTAGCAAGGCACCTGTATTTGCCCCAGCAAAAACTGACGCAGAGGAAATCTCCATTATGTAAGAGGAAGTGTTGCAGAACTGCACGGGGCCAAGTCAGGTTGGAGGACTCAGAGCCGGGCTCTGCCTCAGCACTCCACAGGGGCCAAATGGAATTCGGAATTCACCGCTAAGGCCAAGATCACCTCAACCTTGCAGCCTTTGCTGTTCCTTTTTAAAATATAATTTAACTTAATTAATTTTGAAAAGTAAAAACATATATCAGAAACAAAGAGGGCAACAGGGTAATACCCAACAATACATGTGTTACAGATTTTCAAAACAAGAATAGCTAAATCACAATGGCTGTTCTCCTATCTATTTTTACCATCAAATCTGTTGCTCATATTACAATAGTTCTGCAAGATTGGACCAATACTTGAATATTACTGCTTGCTTTCAAGAAACTTTGATTTCATTGTCTTTTTTACTTTTTTTAAAAAGAAAATCCTAATGAGAGAAGAACAATAATCAATAAGACATTAGAAAAGGTACTCATTCAGAAGACCAAGAGGAGAGGTATTCACCCATGGTTTTTGCATTACACACTGCCGTCCTTGATGTCATTGCTTACATTATAGATATCAGCATACAGAGTTAACCAAGGTGAACATTCTACACATTAACTGCCATTTTCTAAAATGAACAGAAATTATTAGCACGGCCATCTCTGCCATCCCATACACATACTTGCCTGTTTCTGCCTTTTCTTTGCTCCTATCTTTTCTCATTTCTTTCATCTTCATTGTTTAATCCTTAAGTTCAGTTTCTCTCTGTTTTACTCTATCTATTATACCTTTCAGGTGTTATTTCTTCTTTCAGATTCTCACACTAGGGAGACAATATGATATTTACACATGTGGGTCTCATTTACTTCACTTATGAGTAAAGTCTCTAGTTACATCCACTTATATAAAGGTTTCAAGTTTATCTTTCTTTATAGCTGAGAGTCACTCCATTGTATAAAAATACAACATCATTCTCATCCATTCCTCAAGTGATGGGCATTTTGGTTGTTTCCTAGATTTGGCTCAGATAAATTGTGCTGCTCTAAACATGGGTACATATATATCACTATGCTATGATGTTTTCAGTTCTTTTGGGAAAATACCCAGAAGGGGGATAGCTGGATTGAATGGGATTTCCAGTTCTAGTTTTTTGAGGAGTCTCCCTCCACACTATCGAATCATAGTGGTTGTATCAGTCTACATTCCCATGAGCAGTGGGAAAGGGCTTCTTTATTGTCACAGCTCTGCTGCTCTTCTGCCACTGTCTGTGCACCATGTCTTTGCATCTTCTGCGTCAAGCACATGGTGGGCCTCTCACAAAGGCTTTGGCACCCATGGTCCTACCAGCAGGCCTCATCTTGCTCTCTGGACATCTGCCTGCTGTCCACTGGTGTGCTCTTCATGTTGACGGGCCCTGGCATTCTTGACACGAGCTAAGCCATGTGTGTCAAAGTTTTGCCTCAGCTTCTGTGGCCGGACTACTGAAGCCATGTCCTTTAGACTTCATTCCAGCCCAAGTGGGAGTATTTGCGAAACTGCTGCCTGGAGCCATCAGCGCTCTAGTTAGGAAGACCTTGGATGAGGAAAGGTACTTCCATTTGAAGAAAGAGAAACAACAATAGCAAGAAAATCCGACAGCAGTAGCAAACCCAAAGGCCACAGCCTTCAAGGGGCCTTGCCAACTCCATTAAGGCCAGAGTAAGTTTGCAAGGGAACCTAGCAACCTCACAGGTTTCATTTGGTTCTGTTGCTTGAAGTTGTCTTTTAAATTACAGGCCAGACTCATCCAAAGTCCACAAGCCACAGCTTTCAGAACTCAAGGTTCCGCTATTTGTGAGTAATTGAACTCAGCAAATATCATTTGAGAAAATCACCTTGTAGAGTTTCTTGTAAAATACAATGATGGAGAATCTACAATCCCTGGCTTTGAGGAGAACTAATTTAGAAGATTCACATCTATACCCACCCACCTTCATCTGAGGAGGATTGTGATAGGTGGTCTAGGAGAGGAGCAAAGTTTTCTCTTGGGAAAATCTAGCATAGGACATGTTAAAGATAGGCCCAGGTAGAGGTAGCTGAGCCATTGCCTGGAAATGGTCAGCATGTACATGGAACTGCCAGGGAAAGTCTTACTTAATCTATACATGCTGAACATGTTGGAAGAAATCCAAGGTCAGAGGCTTGGAGAGGTGAAAGTGTGTCAAGGTTTCCTGTTGGAAGTTTCTTATGTGATGAGGACAGAGCACCAGGAGGGACCTGGGAAATGATTTATTCTAACTCCTCTTCTCCTTTTTCTAAGAGATGAAACCACAGCCCCAAGGTTTCATGCTAGGACAAGAAGTGAGATAAGAATTCAAGAATGTTCTTGAAGACACTCGCTTTGAATTTAAGTGACTACTTTGCAACCTGCAGGTAAAAGACTAGCAAGAAATTCCTCAGTGCTGTAGGCTACTTTTCTGTATTAATGCTAGGGAAAGGGCAAGTTAAAGCAAGGCCTGTATAACAAAACATGTAACTTTTATATTTCCCAAGGTCAGTCAAATCCCCTCAGGATTTACCTTGAAACCATATAGAGTGCTTTGTAGAACTGTTGTCAATGACAGTCATCTGGAGGACTCATGGTCATTGCTTGTCCAGTTTGTTCTCTGTGAAAGCCTGAGAGAATGTTTTCTCTCTAGATGATTCTCCTTAGACACACTATACATCATCGATTCCTTTCCTCTGTGTCACCAAAATCTTCTTGAACAGAAAATTTGGGACAACTCTGAGTTATAGGATGTTACAGCACAAGTTCTCTTATATCCTGAGTCCTCACTTACCTTGAAGGGTTAGGGCCAAAATATTGGCTATCTTTGTAGCCCTTCTTTTTCTCTAATTTTTGATCTGTAAATTCACATTCTTAACCCTCCAGAAGAAAAGCTTAGTGATACTATTTTATTATACATGTCTTGCTTTAACTTGTCCTTAAACACCCAGCAAAAGAAGTTTAACCACGAGGCATAAAAAGTAAAGCTAGATTAGTATGCTGAGCTGTAAAAGGCTTAAATCAGTAGCTTCCAAAATTTCCAGTTCTGGCAATAAACCACTATGATTATGGAACATTGGACTATGTATACAACTACTTTCTCTTAGTTCAATGAGAAGAAATTTTTGTATCAATAATGATTAGAAAAATTATCATGTCTGCATCCTGTGCTTTAAATAACTACTACAAGGACAACACTATGCATTCTACCAATTACTGGGAATGTACTACTAACATGTTTTAAACTGTCACATTGTTATTTCTTATTATTTCTTGTTATTTCTTATTAAAAGTAATAAAAAAATTTAAAAGTAAGATAAGA
>PVKN010044495.1:0-10082 GCA_004027915.1 Capromys pilorides
GAGAGAGCATGTGCACTGGCAGAGAAGGAAAGGGTGAAGAGTCATAGCAGGGGAGGCGGCTCAGTGAGAAAGAAATAGTCTAGGCAGTCAGTCAGGGCTGGGTGGGTCCTCAGAAGGAGCCAGGATGGAAGGCCAGCGACCTAGCAACTGTGAGAGAGAGGGACACCCTGGCCATGCACCAGACTTCAAGACAAAAGATCAGACAAATGCACACTTCCCTAAAGATAAGCCCTGGGGGGGTCAACATTCTAAATAGGTCTCTTATCATATTGAGGAAGCCAGGAACAGTCACTAGTATGACTATATGACAAGCCACTGTTCTGTATTCATGTCTGCTTGCTAGGCAACTTGTTTGTGTGACTCGCTCCCCTATTTGGTCCTGAATTTAATCATTTTTACCTGAGCAGTTGTGCTTGTAATATTATTGGTTGACCATAGTTTTGTCCCACCTTATGGGCAAGGTCCTGTGTTTTCCATGTTAGACCTGCCTCACCACATGGGTTTGCACAATAAAAAACCTCTCTCCCTCTCTCAGACGGAAGCTTTCTTTGTCCCCCAAAATATATTCTGCTCTTCACCTCTGTTGTTCCTGAAATTCATTCTTTGGTTTTAGAGAACTCAGCTCCTCCCAGGTATCTTTCAGGTTGGGAGCTACATTCCCCTGTATCAGTAGCATTCAGGATAGAGGTGCTCTTAGGAGGAAGCATTTACTTGCTGTCTGCCGAGTTTTCAGAGAGGAGCAGTTGTGCTGGAGTCCCTGTCTTTCATCACTCTTCCATGGCCAGAGGGATGAATATGTGTGGAGAATAGGGATCCAGGTCAGCTCCTCCCCTCTCTTTCCATTTTCTCTCTTTCCCTTCCCTTTCTTCCCTTCCCCTGCCATCCTTTCCCCCCTCTCTCTCCTTCTCTCCCCTCTCCAAGAGCATCTCTCCTCCTCTTTTTATCCCCATCTTCCTGGGACAGTCTTTGAATGCAAGGAGAAGGAAAGCTAATCCCTATTCTGCAGTCCGTGTTTGTCGGCAGTACAGCTGCTATCCACCACCATGCCTCTGACTTCTAGGCCTATTTCTCATTACATTTGATCTGAGAAGGTACAAGAAATATTATTACCTTGCGACATGAGTGCCTTTTTAATGGAAAAAAAAATTGAACACATTATGATGAAACACCCCTATTCTCAAATTCCTCTTTCACCACGTTCCTTTCTGCTGCTTCCTTTGGCAGTCTGTGCATCTCCACCATGAGTCTCAGCTCTTCTGGAAAACGCCTTTCCGAGGCTGCCTAACTTTTACTTGGACTGCGCCAGGGCAGCCTTCTTTCTCAGTGTTATCAGGCATGGCGATCATGGTGCTTGCTGGCTGTGCTTCTGACTTAGGGTGTCATGTTAATATTATCCTGTTGCTGGTTTTTATTTCTTGGTACCAGGGGTTGAACTCAGGACCTTACACTTTCCCGGCTGGTGCTTATGTGCTGCTGAGCTATCTCCCCAGCCCAATCCCTTAGTTACTGCCAACTAATCAGGCCACGGTCTCCTAAACAAGTGGATGTGGTGAGGCTTAAATAAAATGATTCACGGCTCCAGGAGGACCCAGACCCTCTCACAGAAGTTGCAGTTCTCTGGGTTCAGACCAAGCACTTCTCTAGGCAGCCCATATTTATTATGTTATCACACAAGGAGGGGAGTCCTGAAGAAAATGCAGAAGTCTGGGTAGGGCTTGGGAATCCATCCAAGGGCTTCTCCAAGCAGTACATTATGTTAATTTAGGAGAACTGTGTTACCTCCAGGAAGGCCTTCACCACAGGCGTGGGACGACTGCAGCTCTAGGCTTTGTCTAGTTAGTTGAGGCTGGGGCCAGGTGTCCTTAGCTGTGGCCTTCACTTGTCTTTGGAGGCCTCAGGCCCTCGGAAGGAGTAGTGTCTCGTAATATGAGTTTATCACCCTGATCCGTGGGTAAACTCACAAGTAAATGGGAGAAGCCAACTGGTTAATATAAATCCTGCTCAGAGCCGCTTCACCGTGGTCTCTACTGTCAGGAGGAATCTCGCAAAGCTGTTGCTTTGCCGTAAGTCTCCTCCTCGTAGCTGATTAGATAAGCAGCAGCCCTGGGACCCCCAGGCAAGCCCTGTGTGTGCTGTCCTGCAGTGCGAGACATGGTCTGGTGCAAACTCCCAGACACAGGAGGTGGCCACTGGGCCAGTCAGAAGGTCTTTCTGAGAACCTGCAGTCAAGGCTTGAAGAGTGGGTTGTGTTAAGATTTTCACTGCAGCTGAGAGGCTGATGGAGAGAGGCCCTTATTGATGACACAGAAAGGACTGCAGGGACCTGGCAGGGGTCCTCTGACCTGAGGAATAGGGAGCTGGGCTGATGTGGACTTACGGTAGGGGTGGAGTTTCAAGGGTGGGATCAGTGGCACAGAAGGATCTGAGGGGGGATTTTTCTTTTAGGGTGGGAAGGAGAAGAGGAAGTTGTATTCAAGGCTGAGGGGAGAAGACAGGGGAAACGGTAACTGGGAAGATCAGTTGTTAGTTTGGGGCTTCAGCTTTGTTAGACCACGAACAGTGATTCAGCAGTTGACACTTGCCCCAAACCTAGCAAGTTGGGCAAAGAGAAAGGTGCTAGACAGGAAACAGATGCAAAAAGACGCAGAGCCTTGGAGGGCAGCTGCTGAGCGTTCCTGGGAGGTCTTGCCTGTCCCGGCCATCTCCTTCCTTTTTTCAGTCCTCGCCATCTCTTCTGTCCATGTTCTGTGTACGGTCCGTTGTCCTTGAAGCTGTGTAAAGGACACATTCTTCCCTCCCCTGGGTTATCACAGTTCTTCTCTCTATACAGATGGCTCCTTAAGTCCAGGTTAAAGGTCACTTCCTTCAACCCTGTAACTGAAACATTACCCCTATCTCGTCCTGAGGGCTCTATATTCCTTTTACATTTTTAAAAAAAAATATTTATTTATTTATTTGGTATAGGGTCTCGCTACACATCTGGGACTCATAGTGGTCCTCCTGTTTCAGCTTCCCCAGTGCTGGGATTACAGGCATGTGGCACCATGCCTGGTTTCAGTGGTCAGCACACCATGCCCAGGGTTTCAGGACCTGCATGGCATGCAGTCGTGTGGATTGAACCCAAGTCCTTGTGCTTGCCAGGCAGGTGGTTAGACTGCTGAGCTATCTCTCACAGCATCTGTTATAGTTCACAATAATTTTATTTATGTTTATGTATTTGTTGACTGCTCCATCCCTTAGGTAGGGAGTAGGGAGTGGGACAAAGCTTATGCCATTTGTGATAGGTTCTGACCTGAGTACAAACTGCTAAATCGTCATGGCCCTGTTTCAACCTCGCTGAATCCTCAACACAACAGCTTATTTTCCAATGACCACTTCTTCCTTCTTCCGCAGCCAGTCCTGGACATCTTTCCCGTGCACACAAGGGAGTCCCAGGTCAGCTCCTTATGGGTCACTGAAACTTCCCCTCAAGCTCCATCCTTGGCGAAAGTCCATAAAGTCTCAGACTTCCTTCCTCTCTGGTGAAAGGATACTCTCCATTTCCTTCAGAGTCTCTCAGAGACTCTGTATCCTCAGAGTCAGTAAAGGCCTCTTCTTTTTCCTGTCCCTTTACTGCACTGAAAACCCTACCATTTCTGTGCTATGACTCAGACCTGAGAGCCGCGCCCCTCCTAGAGATGCCCCTGGGTTCTGAGCTTCCTTAACGTGCAGCCCTCTCCTGCTTCCTTCGCCTCAGCTGCCTGCTGCTGCTGGCTCACGTCCAACACCAGCCAGCCTCAGTCCTCACAGGTCAGCTAACTCTTTTCTTGGGGTTCCAGTTTCATTGTTTTCCTCTCCTCTTGAAAATCGAAAATCCTGGGCCCGTGTGAGATCCCTTTCCTTTCCACCTGGACCTCACCCCTCGCTTGGAGGGGCTGGCCCCCTGCTTTTGCTGGTGGTGACCACTGCAGCAGGTGTTGGCCTTTTTCTCTCATACTCACTTTGGGTTAGAAAGTGACACCTTTGTAACCTGGGCTCTTGCCCTAAATCTTTGGCTCACTCTAATGCAGTCACCATGGTAAATGTTCCTTACCACCCTCCAAAGTACACCCTACTGGTTTGTCTCCTAAAGATCTCAAACCCAAACTGCCAGACAGCGTGGCCACCCCAGGCGTGGTGGCACGCACGTGTAATCCCAGCACGTGGGAGGCTGAGGCAGGAGGATTGATGTGAGTTCGAGAGCAGCCTAGACTACAAAAGTGAGCTCAAGGCCAGCCTGAACTACAGAGCGATACCCTGTCTCAAAAAGACAAAACAAAACAACGATAACAAAAAAAAACGAAAACCAAAACAAGACAGACAGCTTGACCACAATGTAAACTTAGCAATGCCAGCCAATGGTCTGAAGAGGGAATTTTTGATTCCTTAAAACTTCTATTATTGATACAGAAAATGACCAGAAATCACTTAAATGCCTTTGTTGAAAACACGCCCCCACTTACTCAGCCCGCCTGAGGCCTCCTTCCGCCCCTCTGCACACCCACAGCCTGCCTAGCCTCCTGTTTCTCCTCCGTCAGATTAGGTCTCCCTGTGTCGCTGCTGCTCTGCTGTCCTTTACCTTGGAAAGTTCTCAACTCTTCCCTTTTCACCTTCTCTCCTCCGCTTGCTGTTACATGTCCTACCCCACCTTCTCCTGCCAAGCTTTGTCTGCCCCCAACCCAGGTCTCTAACTCAGTCTTCCCCAGACCACACACACCCTCCCTTTGTGAGCCACGTGGGTGCTCAAGCACACAACTGCTGAAAAAAATAGCCCTCGGAAGGATCTTCTCACTCTTCTTGCAGAGCCACCTCAGCGGGGGACCCTCCTTTGGCTGCAAGAGGGGGATTCTGAGTCTGTGGCTTCCCAGACCCCCTCAGGCTGTGCCTAAGTGCAGAAGAAAGTGTCTTCCTCCAGTTCCGTCCCTGTCGATGTTCCTGTACTACATTGTGCCTAATCCTTATGCTCGGCCCTGTTTGCTTGCTCCCACTCAAACTTGATACACAATATGAGACTTAAAAGAAACATGTAGTGGGTATAAATAAGAGAGTTTTGTGTTTTTCAAATTCATCTTATAAGAGAGCTCTGTTAATTGACCTACAAAAAGTTCTGTCTAGTCTTTTCTAATTATAAACTTGACAAAGGTTATGATAATTTAGTCTGGCCAGAAACATATTTGAGTGTACTCTGATTTTGTAAAGATATCTGTTGGTGTGTTCTCTGTATTTGTTTATGTCATTCTGTGAACAGCTGTTATCTTTTTCATTTTAGCTTTGGAATATAGACTTAAAAGTATGCTTTCTCCTAAGTTACCAGCTGATTTAAGTGATATCAAAATTGGTTTACTCACAAGTCATCAAAAATTTTAAGATAATTAAGCAAAAATCATTAAATTGGGGAGAGATTATTGGACAGGACACTAATTGGTGGATACAGGGGCGATCAACTTTTATTCATTAATAAGTAATCTCCAATAATCTCCATAGTCTTTTGAAGACACTCCTAGTAATTTGGTCATTGGTCAAAAGATAAAGTTAAAAAAAATTAGAATAAAATTTTTTTTTCATAAAAGATGCTCTTGATAAAAAGCTAAAAACATAAAGAAGTGACAATTTTGTCATTGCTAATATCTTACTGTATTAAATGTATTTATTTTTTGTATTAAATGTATTTATACCTTCCAAAGGTACAGTATTCTACAGTATAAAACTGAGATTTTTTATAGTGAGTTTTTTTTTTAACCTCATTTATTTATTTGTGTTATGGCTGGCTAAGCCTGCCCTGGGGGTGGGACTGGCACAGCATGTGGTACTGGGGATTGAACCACACAGTCCCTGTGATTGCCTAAACTATCCTAAGCAGGGGCTTTAGACTGCTGAGCCATCTTGCTGGCCCTATATTGAGTTTTTCTTTCAGATTTAGACATGCCTTTTTCTTATGCTCCAGGTATTTATAATAAGAAGTTCATGCAAGCCAACATGAAATCATAAGACAAATGACAATTTTTAAACAAAAACTTATGGGATAAAATGGAAATTTCATCACTACTGTTATGCTATACTATGTATGACTATTGATGTCAAAATTTCTCTGTAAAATTATATAACTTGTCTGTCAGTGTTCTGCAGAGATTTAATTATTAGAACATCGAGGTTGGTAAGAAATAAGTTCTCTGGTTATATTTCATGTTTCACGGTGCTTAATACTAAGATAAAATTTTAATAATTAAGTGTCTTGCTCCAATTACAATGTAATGTTATTAGCCTTCTTTTCTAGATGTTCTGCAACTGAGGTTTAGAGACTAAAAATTAGATACATGGGCTAAGAGGATAACCAATATTTTGACCCTAAAGAGACACTACTCAGGATTCCAAAGTACATCTTGAGGTTAACAGATCTTAATAGATAGCCTGCTCCTGACATTCCTGCCAAGCTTAAAAAGACAGATCTCAGCCTTGAAATGCCACAGGGAGACTTACTTAATCTGCCTATTTGTGTCTTCAAAATATACACAAATTCTAGCTGTTGGCTGTGGCACTTGGGACTCCCTTCAAAGTGGGACCCAAGTGAGGTAATGCTGAGCCTGAACAAAATGGTGTCACCTGAAACCCTTCTGTACCATGTTTCAAGAGCAGTAAAGGACACTGGGCATGAGCCTGCCCCAAACCATGGCCACCACTGGGACCTGGTTCCAACTACAAGCTTGAGGGTCACTGGAAATGCAACTGGCCTGTCCTCCAGAGAGCAAGTAAGTAACCATTCTCTACCCTCACTGCAGCCAGATCCACCAATAGTTGACCTGCTCAGTCTTGCTGCTGAAGAAGAATGATGAGGCTCAGGTCCCATGGCCCCCATTGTGATAGCTTTGTCAGATCCCTGAGCCTTACTGGACAGCTCATGTAAGATACTCTTCTTGTAGACACAGGGGCTGCATATAGTGTTCTTCCTGAGTTTTCAGGTCACTGTATCAGATCTACAGTCTCCATAGTGGGTGTCAGTGGCCAACCTGTACAACCCCTTGAGACAGGGCCCATTCCCTGCTCACTCCAGACAGTTTTTCACTCATAATTTCCTTACGATCCCAACCTGCTCTGTATCTTTCCTGGGGAGAGAGAGAGATTCCCTTTAAAAGCTCCACTTCTTTTTCACCTCTCTCCCCTCAGTGCTCATCCTACAATCCCAACCTCAATGGACCACCAACTCCTCCCTCCATCTTCCCTCTTCCCTTATTGATCACATACTCTAGGATACTTCCAGTCCCACTTGTGTCACCCCCACTACCTCTGTACTAGTTCACCTCAGGGGGCCCTCATATTCCTTCTGTGCTCCCCAATATCTAATAGCCCTTAAACAATAACAGGGACTGGAACCTATAATTTGTTGTTTCCTTACCAAAGTTTCCTCAGAACTGCCTACTCACTGTATGGTAGCCCCATTCTTCCTGTACTTAACCCCAATGACTCCTGTCATCTGGTTCAAGATCTCAGGGTTATCAATGATGCAATTATACCTATGAATACAGTAAATCTAACAATTTGCTATTTACTACTGCGATCTGAGCACTTAGCTCAGTGCTTCACACATGGCAGGTTGTTAATATTTAATGGATACATGAATGAATGAATGAGTGAATTATAATAAATTGTTTCCCCCTTTCTGCTCAAGAAAGAGCAGCTTCAGGAAATTTTACTCATTTTCTTATCTTGGTGTTGGCTTCTTTCCTAACCTTTAGCTGTTTCATGGGTTCAACCACCACTAACAATGATTTGACCCTCATTATTCTGTTGCTCTTCCTTAATTATTCTTTCTACAAACATGAAGGCAGGGGCAGTGACTGCTTTATGAGTGTCAAGGGCAGTGCCAGACCTGTCATGAAAATGTGGTGAAAACATGGTCACCTAAAAAGGCAAAGTTACTTGAGTAAGCCAAAAGCTTCAGGCCCAGGGAACCATGATGTCCTAGTCTTGCCTTTACACACATATTAAATTTTTTTTTTTTTTCCTAAGGGCTGGCCAGACAGCTCAGTGAACTAAAGTGCCTGCTTAGGTAGAGCACAGCAACTGGGTTTCAATCCCTGGTGTACCCTGCTGGCCCCACTCCCAGGGAGTGCTGAGACCACAATTGAGACTGGGTGTGGTGATATGCACCTGTAATCCCAGCACTTGGGAGGCAAAAGAGCAAAGGGAGGAGTAGCAACAGCTCCAGCAGCTAGCTTCTCTTCCCTCCTTACATTGTAAGGCATCTACTTGCCCCAGGGTAGGTGTAACATCCACACCCACAATAATCAATCACAAACTCTAGAAGTCTGCCCCGGGACTGCATGAGGCTTTGGGGTCCACCAAGACACAAACCATAACACATTGTCTACGTAACCCTCATCAGCTTGTCTGTACAGTGGCACATTGGCATTTGGTCTTCATTGGTTCTGGGAGGTACAGTGAATACTAACAAAGAAGACCAAAAGTGTTGTTTTCACTAGAAAAGGAAGTGAGCCAGGAGTCATTCCACAATCCCAAGTTCTATGTCAGTCTTTGAATACCAAAACAAATGTCAGGTACTGAAAAAAAAATTCCTGTCAAATTCATTGAGTGCTAAATTTGACCAGTTTGACAGCAGATGCATACCAAGGAATGTCTGTAATACCACTGCTGAGCATCTACCTGGTGAGTGCCTGGTGTTGCATTTGTCTTACAAGCTTAGGGAATATCTTAGAAAAGTTACGTCATGCAGCGTCCCCTAATTTATAAGCCGTGGATGTTGGGCGCGAGTCTATTTGTCACCACCCCTTCTCTCTCTTCATCATCCAACCCCGTGGGCTCCAAGGCTACACTGGTGTCACTCCATATCATCCATATGTGACATCATTTATTATCAACTTGGGAAACTGTTGTTTCCTCCCAAAGGAGTGAAAATCTGTGCAGCATATTTCCAGGTCACCTAGACATTTGGAACGGAAGGACTTTACCTGCATTACGAAAGGGATCTCCCACTGGTGTCTCTGTGTATTTCTTTTCTTCTGTCAGGATAGATGCTCCAGAAATTTACTCATATAAATCTTCAGTAAAAGCTTGCTGAAATAAACTGAGCCTCAAGAAAGTACTTAGTGAGATCAACTGAATGAATGAAAAAATCATGATCATTCAGAATTGTATGGAGCTGAAACAATCTATCAGCACCACCAGCGGAACCTTCATGCATACACTGTAGCCACTCGAAACTCATTAACAGCTTGTTCTGTGTCTCCTATGATCAATGGTTTGCTTTCACTTCAAAGATCTTTCTCTTGCTCTCTTTCACAAAGAAAGAGATAAGGTCTACAGATTAGAGAAGTTTTATACATTCTTAAGAAGACCGCCTTTCTCTAAGCATTAATGGGTTTTTTGATTCATGCATTTTCCATAATAGAAACATGTTAAATATCAATATAACATTATTTTGATTGTGTCTGTGAGCCTTATTCTTTAAGTACCTGAGTGTTTTTCTACACCTCATATGGTGTTCACTTATCAAATACTGTTTTTTCTGACATTTACCAGGTGCTGTTCTACATCCTGGAGCTGAAGCAGTGGAGGAAATGAAGGAAATCTGTTACCTGCATGAGTAGAGTAGAAGGAACAGGCAATAAATGATTGAATAAATAAAATAACAATAAAGTAAAATTCCTTCTATGACAGCGGTGATAAGGGTCATAGAGAAAGACTATGCTGTTTGAAGTCATCGGGAGATGATCTAAGCGGAAGTTCTAAAATAGGAATATTTGAGTGAAAATTGCTCAGTGCCTATCATCTGCCTCACATGGTTTGAAGGACCAGCGAGTGTAGGGACCCTGTGCGCAGACTTCCTGCCACATTCAGCACATTCGGATAGGTCAGTAGGGGCCAGATTGCTGCAGGGAAGGGAAGCAGGGGCAGATGGAATGAAGGGACCAAACTGTGGGCAGCATTTATCCTGAGTGAGACATGGGTATCTCGAACACAGGAGAGAAAAGCCCTGATCTCTCTTTTAGCAGAATTTCTCTGAATAGAGTAGACTGTAGGAGACTAAGATCATGGGCAAAGGCAAGGTG
>PVKN010044496.1:0-10082 GCA_004027915.1 Capromys pilorides
AAAGTCTCAGAGGATGGTCCTGGGCTTCATGCTATATCGGTCCACAGTGGGAAACAGAAGGGCAAGCAGGGGAGTATGGAAGGGGGAAGGGGCAGCCAAACTTCCAGAATAAGTAACTAGCCCATAGTGTTATCCATTTGTTTCTGAGGGCTGCACCCCATGTCCCAAATACCTCCCATCACCGCCACACTGGGCATCCAGGCACAGATCTGGAGACCTGCGCTCCAATCACAGTAGGAAGGCCCAGTAGCCAGGCCCTCAGCTTGTCGTTCCACCCCACAACCAACACATGCTAGAGACAGCATCAGCTTCATTTTATAAATGAGAAACAAAGGTTTAGAGGGGGTGCCCGACTCGTCCAGTACTCCACTCAGGAGGAAAGTAGTCTCAGACTATGAGCCTGAGATCACACTCCAGGGTTCTGGGGTGTCAACCATGCAGCTCAGAATGGCTGTCAGTTGCCCTGTTGAAGCTGTCTGTGAGAAGACCTGTCCTTCTCGGCAGCTGTGTACTTCAGCACCTCACGCAGCCTCTCTGAACCTGAGGACCTCTTTAGAAATGGGGAAGCAATTCCACAGCAGGGATCATAAGAGAATGCCAGCAAAGTAGATACCTGGTAAACCACAATTCTCTAAAGCTACTTTATTATTAAAACAAGCAGGGCCCCGGTTCTGGGCACATGAGTGGCTTCTAATTATTTACCACACTGTAAGTTTGGCTTCCTTAGGTTATTTCCTACAGATACAGTATCTGGGAGGGATTGCTGCCTAGGTCAAAGGGCACAGACACTTACTCAAGTCAGCAGCTTATGAAGAACACAGTCCTGGGTGTGGCTCCCCACCAGGTCATTTCACAGTGTGTGACCTTGCGCAAGGGACTCCACCTTTCTAAGCCTCTACTTTCTTATCTGTGAATCGAAGATAAGGACAGTATCTGTCCCAAGGGATTGTTGCCTTACAAAAATTCTGTCTTGGTCATGGAATTGATTTTCTCTGACCATTGCACTTCCTCAGTCAATCAATAAGGAAACTGAGGTTGATTTGTGGGGAGTGGCTGATCTGCCAGGGTCATACCTCTGCATGCAGTTGGTGGTCAGAGGGATCTGGAGCATGATTTGGGCCTCAGAGAAGCCCTCCTAGCATGCATCCAGAGCTGGAACTGGAGCAGGGCCACAAGTGAGGCAGCCTGGATGTCACCCAGGTGGCAAAGGCTGGAATTAGGATTCACTGGACACAAGCTCAAATGGCTCTCCCCATCCTCAGTGATGCCTGGCTGCCCTCGTGGAGGTGGCTCTTCCTTCCCATGCTTTGTTTCTGCTGCTTGCTTCTAGGATATTCTTTCCAGCCACTCAGCCTCCAATCACATGGTCGTTTACCCACTGGCCAGTGGAGAGGCAGAGCCTCCTTTCTCTGTCTCTCCAGAGCATGGCGCTCATTAAGGAATGCTCACTGAATACAACTAATGGGAAATCTGAGAGCCGGTCAGGATCAATTTCAATTATACTTTGTAATAAAAATTTGAAACCCTAAGGAGATTGATCTTTCTCATAGACATGTGTTCTGCCACGAATCCACTTCTTGCATACCTACTAGGTGCTCAGCATGGGTTAGGGACTGGACCAGGAAGGGGAAAGGTGTGGCAGAAAGAACTTAGGTTGGGGATCAAAAGACGCTGATTCAAGTCCACTCTCTATCTTGAACTTATTATGGTTTCCTTTTGGACCTCAGTTCTTCCACCTGAGAAAGGGACATAATCAGGTCATCTACTTCTTGAGATTCCTGTGAGCAGGAATCAGAGACAGTTTGCCAAATTCACAAACATACTGATATAAGGATACGAGTAAGCAATATTGTGCCAATGGCCAGGTATAACAGGCCCCAGCAGGGAGGGATCTCCCATGACAGATGGCTGGGTCATAAGTAGAGTAAGGCTGGCCTGGGACTAACACTCAAGTCACCTCCCAGCCCAGAACCTTAGTACCTCCTCTGTGGATGTCACCTCCTCAGACTGGCTCTCCCTAACCTCTTTCTCCAAAGTTAGTCATTCCAGTTTCCCAAGGTCTTTTGGAGATGAAAGTAGAGCCATGCAGTGTATTGCGTCCTGCACCAGTAGGTTCCACCAGTCAGGGCAGAGCTTCCATGACCATCTGGAAGACAGACTGTGCAGCTGCTGTCAGGAAGCAGGGCCCGGTGCAGAGGCAGCAGCTCTGCAGCTCTCTGGTGTGGCCTCTGCTTCCTGCTTAGGCTGGGCCCTCTAATTGCTCCCGTCTCCTTGGCAGCCTCAGCCTCCATCTAATGAGTTTGCACCTGGCTGGCCCTTGGACTTGGCCATGAAGCTCAGGCCTGCCTGCCCATCTGCAAGCAAACAAAGGCCCTCTGTCCCTGGGATCTGCCTCCTGCCTGCCCACTACATCCCTGATAGACTGAGATCTCTGGTTGCCAAATGCTTCTTTGCAATGAAAGAGCCCAGGATCCCTGTATAGGCCAAGAGCACAGAGTAGAGTAAAAAATAACACTTGCCCTGGAGGGTAGAGCCTGAGTCCCAAGTTTCAGGTCTGCCAAAACTACCAGGCTGTGAGGTAAGGCCCACAGTGTCATGGCCAACAGCTCGGCTCTGAAGCCCAACTGCCTGGGTTGGTGTCATGTCTTACCAGCCCTACCTCAGTCTTAATGTTCAGTCTCTTTATCAGTATAGCAGGCAAGATGTTGTGAGCTGGTGTTACACAGGGAAAGAGCTACTGTAACTGTTTGGAGCTGCCTTGTTCCCGAGTTTTCTGTAAATTCATCCTTAGAATTAGGGCTACTCAATCCAATACCACCATCCTTTGGTGGTGGCTGGTGCTGGGGTTGGGGGGTGACACTGTGCCCCCTCCCTGGCCTGGCATTGACCTACCCAATTTGGGGATTTCCTGTCAAACTCTGAATTTTCTGGCTTACCATGGGATCTCCAGATGTCCTGCCATGGTCAGAATCACTGCAATGTAACCTCTGAGTGCTCCATCTCTAAGTATGGTTCCTGAAAACTATAACCTCCCCAGTCTGGGCACCCAAAATGCCTCGGGCTGCTGGTGGTGAAAGCTAGGGCTGGAGGAATGATGGCAGCTTTGTCATGGGAAGAAGCCAGAAGCAGAATCGAGCAGAAGTGGTGGCAGGATCCAGCTCTGGGTAGCTTGGCATCTCCTTGAGTTTTTCCTTATGACATTTCCTTGGCACTTCCGTCTTCCTTCTGAAGCACACAGGGTCTGTTATCCTTGTGCCCACTCTGCCTAAATTTGCTATGGTTGGTGCTCATTCCAAGACCCGCTCCCGCGCCCGCCATTCGCTGCCAGCCCCACCTCCCACTGCACCTTCCCCTGCAGAGCTCCCGCTGGGCGCTCTGCCGCCTCCAGCTGTGCTTTGTGGGTACTATCCCTGCTGCCCTGCTACTCTCTTGCTACCCTCCCCCTCCTTCCAGGCCTCACTCCGAGGTTGTTCCTTCCCAAAATTCTCCTGGCTTCCTCCACTACAACAATTCTGCCTTGCCCCAGGGTCCAGAGCCAACCCTGAGCTCACGACCATGCTGGAACACATGTCTGCCCAGCATGGGATCCAGTTTATTTATGAGGCTGACTGTCTGCCCCCAGTCCCAGGAGCCCGGGGGCAGGGCCCTGTCTGATTCATTGCCTGGTTCAGGGTCTGGCGAGCATCAAGAAGCATGGGCTGAGCAGTGCCAATGGGAGCTGGCGCTGGGAGGAGGTACAGTGGGGCTGGCTGGCGTGGGTTGTGGGCAGAGGGCTGCGGGTGGCAGGACTTAGGATGCCAGGGATGCTGGAAGCCTTCTTCACTCCCCACTCCCCCCGCTGCCTGCTCTCCTGACTGACTCACTCATTCATGTGTCTGCTTGCTGCTTCAGGGCCCATTCACTAACAAGGGAACTCATGCCGTCACTCACTCCTTTGTCCATTCACTCGTTTCTTCTCTTCTTTACTCACTCCTATATTTAGCCCCAAACAGTTCCCAAGCTCTGATGTTAGGCCTAGTCCTGCCATGTGTAGAAACTCTAGGGATCCAGAGAGAAGCTGGCCTGGCCCCCAGCCCACCTCTAAAGATACTTTCTTAGGAGTGTGTGTGTGTGCGTGTACGTGTGTGTGTGCGTGTGTGTGTGTGTGCGTGTGTGTGTGTGTGTGTGTGTGTGTGTGTAGACGAGGCAGGGCACCCACAGACATGTAAACAACTGTAGCCAGGGTGACAGGCTGTGATGGAGAACCCCAGAGCAGGATGGGCTGGAAGCAGCTAGCAGGAATGTAGTTTGCTTGCTGAGGACAGTCCTGAAGGAGGTCATACCACATCCACCGCCAGTGTTCAGCATCACACACAGCTACAGTGCCACGCATGGCAGCCACTGCCACCACCTTCGCCCCGTCTCTGTCTGCCTGCTCTGCCAGCTTGTAGGACCAAGGCCAAGGTCTCCATGTCTGAACTCCAGTGGGCAAGACAGGACTGGCACCTGTGGCCTCCCTGGGGACCAGCAACTCAGGGTTGCTGCTCACCCAGGCAAATGTCTGGGTCAGATGAGTAGGCTTAGGGAACCCAGACAGTTCTAGATGTCCATGTAGGGGGAAGCGTCATCCAGCAGGGGCAGTGAGCATAGAAACTGCAATAGTCAGCCCTGACCCTCCCTCTCCTTGCAAATCATCCCCGTGCCAGGCTAGGACCGCAGGGGGAATATTCTGGTCACCCAACGTGGCCTTTCTGAGAGCAGGGGTTCTAGAAGTAGGGCCCATGTGGCACCTTCTGGAAGTCAACACTGAGACCTTTCTTGCTTTGGGGACCAATGGCTCTGGAGAGAGGCTGAGTCCTGGAGTCAAGCTCAGAACTAGGTTGGGAGGGTGGGGTGAGGGCCAAGGAAGGTAAGTCCACGGGACCCTGTTTCTGCAGCTCCTATGTCCTTCTCCCCAAGCCCAGAAGCCAGCCCATACATGGGATTAAATCAGCAGCACCCCCAGGAGATGTCAAAAACTTCCTGTGTGTGCCCTGCTGAGGATTAAGCGAGCCTGAAGCCAGGCCTGAGGCAGTGACAATGATCCCAGTGCAGTGCAGTGGCGGCCCTAGGATCTGTACTGCAACCATGAGCCTGAGCCCCGGACCCCTCTGGATACACTGAGGGTCTACAGCTCTGTCCAGGGGTGGCACAGGGCACTCGAAGGACAGCACGGCTCTCACAGAAGTAGCGAGAGTAGAAGTCAGAAGTTTGTGGGGCTGACAGTAAAATTCCAGCAGGTGTGGCACCTTCGGCCCTGAAATTCAGGTATGCAAGGGAGGGAGGACCCAGGCCCTGGACCTCAGAGCTGCAGGCCCTCTCCTGACCCCCAGGAGATGCCAAGGCCTGTAAACAGCTACCTGGAAAGTCTTGGCTGAGGTTCCCTGCGGCAGGGAACACTTGCTGTTTTGGACCAACAAGGGCTAGGCCATTAATTAGTTGTTGAAAGTTAGTATCTAAATTTTAAAGAAACAGTGTTCCTTTTTGAGTTATTTCTTTGTCTAAAGGAGTAATTGCCTGTAGAACAAGCACCCAGGGAACACTCTTTGTCCTGGATTATTTTTAATCCCCAGGATTTTGTGCTACAAATTAATTTATGCTAGTTGTAAACAGTCAAACATTACAGTAATAAACAACTTAGATTATTTTCCCCAGCTTCTCTTCTCCAGAGATGACCACTACTAATGATTTAAAATTTCTTCTCCCAGATTAGTGAGCAAATGTTGGTGTAAGGTAAACAATATTGTTAACATATAGCAGTGAGCCTTTCTTCTCATAGTCTTTATATGAGATTTTCCTCCCACTCAGCCATTTGCTTCAAGGAGTATTAAAATAAATAGGGCAGTGATAGAAAGAGAAATAAAGAACAACATTTAGTTAAGTAGGACCCAACATAGGATCTCAAAGCCCATAAAAGATAGTAATTTTAAAAGCTGACCTTGTTGAATAACATGCAGGTTAGGGTGTTTGGGCTACAAGGAATACTTTGCCCAATACAAGCTGGCTTAAACAAAGAAATGCATGGATCCAGGTAATTAGAAGGTGGAGAAGGGTGGGCTTCATGCAGGAGCTCTGGCCCATCTCTTTCTGGTTCCCTTGGCTGCACCTTCTCCAGCCTTCAACCCTGAGCTGGCTTCTCTACAAGGTGCCATACATTGGTCAACACGGTCAGCACCATGTCACATGCAGGGAGAAAAGCTCATCTCTACTTAAGAGCAAGGAAATACCTTTTGCCAGGCTCCCACAAATGTTGCCTCTCACCTCACAGCTGGACTGGGGACACAGGCTTATTCCAGTGGCCCAGGGTGGGCCCTAAATTGGCGCTTAGGTCTGGGCTTCTGAATCAAACACCATGGCGGGGTGGGAAGTGGGATTCCATGATGCCAGTCAGAGCTGCCGCTGGACTTGAGCTTGGGTCACCTTCCTTGGAAATACATTGGTGAGTGTGAAATGGATTCTGGATTGAAAACTAGAGTATTTTTTAAGAAGAAGTGGAAGAAGAAGAAGAGCTGGGAAATAGAGAATCAACACCATCTACCATAAGACAAAGTTGATCGCTTGTCCTGTAGCTTTCCTATAGATACCAAGGGCAAACTTGGAAAACTGAATGTGGAGTTTTACTGTAAGGTTGCCAGAACTTAGTATGTGAGTTCAGAAAAGTCCTCATGTAGCTTGGGAAGAAATGGGAAGTCCTTTCATTTCCCAGAGAGCACCAAGGAGTTGAAAAAACAAATACATATCAGAGAGAAAATGGGTAAAGCAGCTGAGGGACCCAGTGTGTGGCCTTGTCCTCCGAGTCCTGGCCAAGGAAAATTGTGAGCTCTAGAGACTTCCAGTGGAGGGCCCAGGCTAGTTCTGAATGCTAAGTCTCTGAGGGAGGCTATCTTGAAGGACCTATGGTAGGGAAGGAAGCCCCTCATAGTGTATTATTTGTTTCCTAGAGGTGTGATGACAAATGCTTGGGGTCTGAAATCCAAGTTTCAGTGGGATGTGTTTTCTCCAAAGGCCCTAAGGGATGATGTATTTCTTGCCTCTTCTATGTGGCTTTTGGCATTTCTTGAGTCCACATCAGTCCAAGTTCTGCCTCTGTCATCTTCTTTTGTCCAACCTCACCCTGACTTTCTCTGAAAGGAGTGCTCGCCATGACGTTTAGGACTTACTCAAAGAGTCTGAGACGACTTCATCTTAAGATTTTTAATTTAATTATATCCACAAAGAACCTCTTCCCAGACCACAGTCACAGGTTCCAGGAGTTAAGATATGGGTGTAATATTCAATGTCCTATGGGGAGTTTAGGCATACAGAGGACAAGGACCATGTCTCTGGACATGCATATCTCCTCTATGGCATGGGAAAAGTGCCCTCATATTCCAGCACCTGGAGAACAGGAGAATGCACATTGGCCACTCAGAACTTTGCGTCTTTCCAGTCAGGACCCTGGACAGTGGCAAGGTGATCCTAAAGTCCCAAGGGGACCCCAAGGAATTATGGATGCTCATGGGCCCAGTTCCTCTGGATTTTCTAGTTGTCCTTGCCCACATCTGAAAAGATGCTAGCTTCCACCTATATGGCACAGGTGATGACAGCTAGGACAGAATCTGAGGCTTGGAGACCAACTTGAACAGGAAGGTAGTCTACTTTCTATGGTTTTCTTTTGTTTTGGCTTTGAGACAGGGTCTCACTATGTAGTGTAAGTTGGCCTTGAACTCACTTATAAAGCCCAGGATGACCTCAAATTCTTGGAGATCCTCCTGCCTCAGCTTCCTGAATGCTGGAGTTACAGGCTTGTACCATCACCCTGGCTGCCTGCTTTGGTCTGAATGCCCTTCCCAAAAAGCCTCACATTAAAATTCAATTGCCACAGAAATGGCATTGAGAAATAGGATGTTTAAGAAGTAATTGAGTCACGAGGGCTCCACCCTTATGACATCATCAGTGCCACTATTATGGGATTTGGGTTTAAAGTGTGCTCTCCATGGTGCACTCTTCTCCGGCCCCTTCCCTGTCACCTGATCTCATGATGTGGTTCCCCTGGCATGTTAAGTCCCAGCAAGGCCTTCACCAGATGTGGCTCTTCCATCTTGGTTTCCCCATAGTCCAGAGCTGAGAAATGTATTTCTTTTCTTTATGAATTAGCCAGTCTGTGTTATTTGAGTATAGCAGCAGAGCATGGACTAAGGTGAGGTTGGTACTTAGAAGTGAGGCAGTTGCTACAACAGCCACCTGACAGGTGGAGGTTGCTTTGGACTAAGCCATGGGTGGAGGCTGGAAAACTCTGGAGGGGTGAGTTAGGAAGAGCCGAGACTGCCGTGAATGAAGCACTAAAAGTGACTCTGGCAAAGGCTCGGAGACGGGGCAAGGCCTGGAACTTCTTAGAGGTTGTGGAGTGGTTGTGGCCAGGATACTGGTAAGACCATGGAAAGGAAGGACAGTTCTGATGAGGCCTCCCATCAAGAGGAGGAGCAGATGCTGGAGTCTGGAGTAGAGGCCACGATTGTTCTGCAGTAGCAGAGACCTGCGTCAGTGCCTGGGGCTTTGTGGAAGGCAGATTTTAAGAGCAATTAAGTATGGTACCTGGGAGAAGACGTTTGTAAGAAAAATGCTGCAGAAACTGTATATGGCTACCTTTTACTGTTTACAGTGAAATGAGAGAGAAAAGAGGTTATTTAAAGACAGAATTTATAATTAAGAGAAAAGAGTTAGAAACTTTGCAGCCAAACCACATAAATAATGGAAAAGCACAGTAGGGAGAGAATGTGGCCAAGAATCCTTTCATTAAAAATTCATTTTATTTGTCTGGTTGTACTGGCATATTCTTGTAGTCCCAGAACTCAGGAGGCCGAGGCAGGAGAAGTGCCACGGGTTTGAGGTCAATCTGGGCTACTTAGTGAGCTCAAGGCCAGCCTGATCTACATATGGTAGGTCTCAAAATAAAATCACCTAACTCAAAAGTATGTGGATGCTCTTTCTCAAGACAGTGAAAGACCTTAGATGCATTTCAGTGATCTTCCAGGGTAACCCTCCCAACAGAGGCCCAGAACTCTAGGAGAGAAGGATGGTTTTGAGGAATAGGACTAAGCTGTCCTCCACAGGCTCCCTGCCTAGGACAACTTTGGAACTCTGTTTGCTGCTCCAGAGGGCATAAGGAGTTGGTGTTTGGCTTTGTAAGTATGCAGAGCTCATGAGCTGTGGAATATGGAGGCATGTGCCTAGATTCCAGAGGGTGTTTCAGACTTCTCAGGGGCTGAGGCAGAAACTTACCATGGAAATAGAGCCACTGGCAGAGAATCCATCCTGGAGAATGTCTAGTGGAGTTGCAGGAATGAGGTTATCCTCAAGACCCCAGTACTGTGGAGCTACCAATAGGCAGTGCCAACCTAAGAAAACAGAAGTTATGAGATGCCAATCTATGAAAACTGCCACCTGGGCACAGCCCAGAAAAGTCACCAGGAAAAAACTCTTGGGTTGGAGCAATCCCTGTTCCAGTACAAAGCCTGGTGTAGAATCAAAGTTATTCTTAAATTTATTTATTTATTTATTTATTGGGGGAATGGAGATTGAACTCAGGCCCTTGTACTTGCCAGGCAAGTGCTTACTCTACTGAGCTATTTCCCCAGCCCCTAAGGCTTAAGCCCCTAAGGGTTTTCCTGAGACCAGTTACCCTTCTTTGCTTGCCCACACATACACCTGCACACGCATGTGTGCAAGTTCATGTGCACGTGCGAGTGCATGCATGCACGTGTGCATGCACACACACACATGCACACACATTGTGTATGATATCCTCTGCCATGTTATGAGGTATAAGGGTCTTCACCAGGTGTAGCCCTTCATCTCGGACTACCCAACTCCAGAATAGAAAAAAGCTAACCTTGTTTTGTTTATTTTTATTTTTAGAAGCCTTATTTCTTTATTTTTATTTTTATTTTTTATATTCTTTTTTATTTTTTTCAAAACACATTAGTAGTGCATTCATAATAATTGATACATTGAATATTATTGTCCTCATAGTAGTTATATAGAGCACAGTGTGTAGACATGATAAATTTTCTAATCTATATTAG
>PVKN010044497.1:0-10086 GCA_004027915.1 Capromys pilorides
GCTCTGCTGGTATCCACCTTGCTGTTTATTCACCTCCATCTACATTACCTCTAAACCGTACCTGGAAGAGCCTACGCTGAACGCCATCTTCCTACTCTCTGTAGGACTTCATGGCCCTGAGGAGCAGTTTTCACAAAACAATTCGTCTTTCTGGGCTAGATCTGAGGTTATGTCTGAGAAGAACACCAAGGGTGCTGATAGGCTGAACTGAATTGAAAAGTCATAAATCATCAACCTCCTCTCTTCTTAGATGACATTGATTACTGAAAGAATCATCAAAGTCACCAAGCTGTCCTGATTCTTAAAATAATACATTTATAAAAGGCATCATTTACCAAAAATGTAAACAAGTATAATACACATTCCAAGCATATGAAGTTCAGGCACTAATCATCTCAGATAAATGATAAACAAATGATGAGTTACACGTAAATCAACAGTATTGTCCAAACATTGCCCTTTTAATCCCAGATAAATGATGAAGTTTATAAAAGGAGATTTTAAAGGGTCATAGAAGATTGTTTAAACATACATGGAGAGTAGTTTAAGTGCTAATCCACTGCCATTTATGTAAACTGCATTTCTATCATCAGTCTTTGCTGCATAAAATAGCCTCATCATTTTATAAACTCATTCCTAGTTGAAACTAGTCCCTGCTGGAAACAAATTTTTCACATTACGCATCAAAGTTTTAAACTCTCTTCTGCATACACATAGTGGCACAGTTTTGAAAATTTCAGCTTGAGACATGAAAAAGTTTAAAGCACTTCATAACTTTCATGGGGTGTCACCCTCTATCCAACTCTAAAAGATCTAACGTTACAGAAATGCTTCCACGTCAAGATGTTTCACGAGATACTTTATATATGAATCTGGATTCTGCTGAAAGCTGTTACACATCTGCTTTGCTTTTGCAGTGAAGAACACAAACATGTTGATGGTTTCAATCCAACCCTTTTTGCAAGCAAGAAGGAAATGCAGAATGTTCAGCTAATTGCTAAGAGGAAATCCATATGTGTTATTTGCTTTCCACGAAAGGACAGGTCCTCTTGCTATTTAATTGATGAAATGTTGTACACAAAACTGACAGTGATTAATACCATCCTAAGATGCCATTTTAAGAGCTGTAAGTGTAATGCTTTGGAATATGTTCTTTGACATTTACATTGCTATTTGCTAGGTATAAAATCTAGTTCTTGCCTTAAGCATTTATATTGGGGGAAAATGTTAAGTAATTTCAAATGGCAATATCTTCCTGGGGAGCCAATCTTTAAAAAGCCAGGCACCGATTACTTTTTTGCCCCTGATTTCCTTGTTAAAAACAAACAAACAGTGTGCTACAAATTTATCTAGAAATACGTATCAAACACCCAGAGGATATTTTACGTGGTTTCCCCTTGATGTACTTCTTCCCATAGAGACTAGGTCAGGACAGAATGCCCCAAATCCAAGGGGTACATGACCAATGAATGGATTCTTAACAGGACCTTGACCTGTTGGTTCTGTCCATGGCCCCTTCTCTCCACATCCATAAACAGAACTCACATACGAAGTCTGTATCCCATTGAGTCCCAACATAATACAAAATAATTCTTTCATTTTCTTATTTGATGTAGTCTCAAGAGAAGGTAGGGTTCAAGCCTGGGCTCTATTTAGTAATCTCCAGCATTCTTCAAAGAATTCACAGTTCATTATACTTAAGCTTTCCATAGGCCTGTGACCACTCAGATGCTTCCCCTGCCCTCAGAGCATTACTGCCATCCTGAATCACTTATATCTGACAGAGATAACAATGTCTCTTTCTTTTACGTCTACCTCAGATATTCCTAACACCACAAGTATTCAGATATCAGACAACGGAATCTCTGTCTCTCTGTCTCTCTCTGTGTGTCTCTCTGTGTCTCTGTCTCTCTGTCTCTGTGTGTCTCTCTGTGTCTCTGTCTCTCTGTCTCTCTTTGTCTCTCTCTGTCTCTCTCTCTCTCTCTCACACACACACACACACATACACACACACACACACACACACACACACACACACACACACATAAACACAAAATAAATCCAACAAACTCTACACCAGAGTTCCTTCATAAGAGGACAATGTGTTAGGGGGTTTTTGTTGTTGTTGTTTTGTTTTTTTGGCAGGGGGAGGCTGGCAGCATGTGGTGCCGGGCATCAAACTGCGGTCCCTGTAGTTGCCTAAGCTTTGCTAAGCAGGCACTTTAGACCACAGAACCATCTTGCCAGCCCCGGACAATGTTTTTTGACTAGCCCTACTTACGTCTCACCTAGAGATGTAGACAGACGACGCAAATATAAATCATGTTAGATACCAAGTAGCTAACCACGAAGAAAGGAAAAAAGCAAGATGACCTGCATAAAATGTTGAAAATTCCTAAGAGCTCCCTAAGAAAGTTCCCTAAGGAAACAAAATTAAAGGTATGATGAGTGGTAACTCCCATTTGCCTCAGTATCATGGAGTCTGTAATGAATTTGCCCTATTTAAAAGACCGGCAGTTTTTAAGTTCCATGCAAGGACTTTCAGGCAAGAATATAAGTCCAGAATTGATAAATCTTACAGTTTGTCAAGGAGCTGAAAATCAAGATTGTCATGTGATGTCTCAATTTTTAAGTGATGACAAAATCACGGTACTTGAAGAAAAACAAACATGTACTGGGTTATATATTTTCTTTGTGTGTGTGTGTGTGTGCAGGGTCTCACTATGTAGCTCTGAGTCATAGTGATTCTCCTGTTTCCTGCCTCCCAAGTGTTGGGATTACAGGCATGCGCCACTGTGCCTGGACTCCATTGCCAGCTCAGGGCAGCCGAGAATGGGACCATCACAGCAGGTGAGGCCAGGAACCAAACCCTGGCCCCTGAGTATATTTTCAAGACAAACAAATCTCATGTCTGGATAAAATCATGGCCAAAGACTGAGAGTTTATACCTTTAAGTCATTGCTCAAACAATGTGTTTTATTTATTTATTTACTTACTTATTTATTTATTTAAACTACAAGATTCATTACTCCTTAAATTAAGATTTTGATACTGCAAAATTTCATAAAATTCAGTCTGTAGCTCGGTTACTCATCTGCCCTGATGGCTCCTGTCTGATCTAGGCTTTGTTAAAAACTATAAAGGAAGCTTATTCCTTTGTCACCAACATTTCTCTTTAATACTGGAAGATGGAATCCATAATATGTAGTGTAAATACCAATAACCAACAGAGGGTCAATTCTATTTCCATTCTTTAATTGCTTGAACTACCCTAGAGGCTTTAAAGACAGAGAATAAATCATACAATGAAAGATAGTAGGATTGTGATAATAATGAAAACCAGAAAGGGTAGTGAAAAGCCCACAAGAATTTTGAGCACTGGATGAACAGAGGACCAGGGGGCAAGGGAAAGCAGTGGTGTGGTGGTAATTTTAGCAATTGAACAATTGCATGGTATTGAGGGAATTCTAGCCCTTTTGTGGACCACCAACTGAAACTTTCTCTCTTGATGTTTAGGCTGTATGATTGTTTATGGACCTCAGTACCTTTGTGCTTCCTGCCATAGCCTGGATGATGGTCCTAGCATCCCTAATGCCAGCACATAGCCATAGGCCCTCATCCTTCATGCATTCTGTGTGCAAGAACTGAGCAATCAGCTTCCCAGAAGCCAGCAAACGTCTTCTACACCAGCCCAAACTGTATTCTGAAGATGCTGACCAAGAGGACAAGTAAAATTCTCCATTGAAAACCTTCTCTTTGCTCATGGCAGTGCCACAGGTCACCAGTGTCTTGTGGCAATGCCTTTATGGTTTGTTTTGACAGATCAGTATCAAACCAAAGAGCTATAGGCCAACTAATTTTTAAAAAACTAAAGAGCAATATATTTATGCAGGCCTGTGGGTAATGTGAGTATGACAGGCTGGCAGCCCACAGTCTTTTTGAAGTGAAGAGCAAACAAGTTGGGGATTTTTATAATGCAGGCTTTGTCCGGTAATTCAGCCAGAAGCTTTACCAATACAGCTGCTTCCAAAAGCTAAAACACATGGGACTGAAAGTATTGCAATTTAAAGCAAACAAGATTTGCAGCCAGCACCAGCATTCCCAACAGTTGAAGAGTAGACACTCTTTGCCACTAAAAATAAAACCTTGGCTAGATTCTGAATGCATCCCAGACAGACCAAGAGTAAATGATGTTAGACAATTACAAACTGTTAAAAGAATGACTAAAAGAGACTATGATCAGCTACAGTTACAGAGGGTTCTTTTGAGGTGAAATGCAAGGGTCAGAATGAACAAAAGGGACAGAGATGCCAGTTATGAAAGTAATACTTAAAACAAATGAACTGAAATTTATTTTCTAAGGGCCAGCCAGATAGATAGCTCATCAGACTAAAGCACCTGCGTAGACAGATGCAGGGACAGGGGTTCAATCCCGAGAATGCCATGCCAGCCCTGCACCCAGGACATGCTGAGACAGTAATTGATACTGGGCATGGTGGTGCAAGCCTGTAATACCAGCACTTGGATGGCTGAAAATAGGCAAATCAACTACAAGTCAAATCTGTGTAGTAAGACTCTACAGACCCTATACTAAACACATAAAAGATAAAGTTTAAAAAATAAAAGTTATTTTCTATTACCCTCCACTCTTACTCCTGGACATACTATATAAAAACTTGGAATAGTCAAAAGCTACCTGTGTCCATTTTTCATTGATCTTCACACATCCGTTTGTTGCTCTAATCCCTTCTCAATGGGATACATCCTCTCATTACATACCAGCCTAGCCCAGTCAAATTCGAACCTTTAGTGGTACAAGCAACTATAGAGGCCATTTCATTCCCACTGAAGAAAGAGTGTACCTGTCATAACAATAAATCACAAAATGACAAACAACTAGTTCAATATATTCTCAATATTATATTGTGGAAGCTCAAAGCCCAATCTTCTAGAAAATAACTAGGCTAAGCAAGTACTTGGGTTCTTCATATAAAATGAGTCAATGCATTCTTCTCTTCTCTCATCTTCTTTCCCCTTCCCTCACCTCCTCTCCTTCCTTCCCTTATTTTGCTGTTCTCTCTCTCTCTCTCTCTCCCTCCCTCCCTCCCTCCCTCCTTCTCTCTTGCTCTCTCTCTCAGCTCACTTTTGAGCTTCCATCAAGTAGCCTGAAAAGTCTTTAATTCACTGGGCCCCTAAGTGACATGTGACAAAGTGTAGGTAGATCAGGAGAGCATGAAGGGCTAGTTCAGTCAAAAGAACACACTTCAACATGGAGGTATAATTTGTATTCCTACATCTATCTATACAATAGATTCCCTGATACAGTAATTATTATGAATTATAGATAAGCACTCTGTGTGTAATGTCCTGCTCTCCATTTCCTACAAATCAAATTACCCAGGGTTATATTGGATTGTGGACATATTTAGAAAATCTTTTTATGGCTATTTGTTAACTTTCTTTCTGCCAAGAGGCTGCAGTCTCTCTTTGGAGCAGATGGCCCTAAAGTGCCTGCCTTATAAAGGCGTATTTACTGCAAATGGGGCTGGTGTGCAGATGGATGGCAGTGGGGCTGACTGGACCTGGGAGTCACCACTGAAACCAGGGAAAACCTAGCAGAATCATCTTGACGGGGAGAGAGTTATGGCGCCCTAGGTCTAGGCACGCAGTTGTTGCTCAGGAATGACTTTCTACTTACAGTGTTAGTTCAAGGAGACAGCCTAAAATAACAGCATGGAATGAGCAAGTCTTCCAACTTACGCCCTGTGGAACGACCACTCCAGTCTGAAGATACTTCACTAGGCGTGAAATGGCTGCCACATGGTAGGAGTACGTGGGGATGGGGGAGGGGAGCCTTAAATCGTGTTATATCTACATATTATTCCTATTACAAAAAATTAATTCTCTAGTGTTTCAACTCCTTGATCTGCTCACCAAATTCAAATCTGAGTACATTGATAGCTCTCTATCTTACAGTAATGGGCTGTATGCACAAATGCAGGTTGAAAGCCAGCCAATAACCTGTAAATTCTTCAATTCTAAGAAGCTATGACGACCAGAACATAAAGAAAAATTCTTACGATGTCACTCCTCATTGCCTATTCTTCCTACAGTTCCTCTGCTCTGCATGTAATAGAGCCTAGACAAAGTTTTGTTTCTTCTTCTTCTTCTTCAAAGATTATGTCATACGTGACAGGTCGTTGTCGTATGAAGTAAATCTTTCTATGATACTAATGGCTGGCAAGGATGTCACATACTAAAAGGTAGCTGTTGTTCACTACCGAACACTTGTTATGTGCCAAGAAGCATGGTATATGTGTTATGTCACTTTATCTTCTCAAAAACCTAATGAGATCAATAGTATTACTTACTATTCTCAGCTTATCGATAGGTGTGGAAATCTAGAGACAGATTAAATAACACTTGCTTACAGCTGCTCTTAAGAAATGAATTCAAGCCCAGGGAAGTTGGGGACTAGTTCTGATACATCATGCTCTTTCCAGATAGCAACTCTACACTCTTGGGTATAAACATAGTGTCTTCATTGTCCTCTAAATAGTCTTGTGTTGATCCAGGGGCTCTAGTGCCTGTTCGACTCTTCCATCCCTTCGCAGTAAAACACTTTTAATGGTTTTCAAGATTTGATCAAGTTTTAGGCCCATTTGGGGTAAAAGCAGATAATGAGCATAGTTTCCTCACCCCAATTTCAATTCAACAGTTTCTACTTCAGTCTTTTTATGTATCAGATGCAGGAACAATTTTTCTTTTGCAGGACGCTTCTGAGTCTTTAAACATTTTAAAATCCATTGATCTAGAACAAAGTTCATAAATTGCTGAGCTGTGATCCAAATGCAGCTTGAAGTTGTTTTTTTTTTTTTATTTGTTTGTTTGCTCCAAATTTTTTGATTTGCTTTGCTTTAATTTGAGTTACACATAAATATTTAAAACTTAAGATATGAAAGTTGAGCCTGTGCTGAAAAAATGAAATATGTTAGGATCGGCCCACCTTCATCTCCATTGATAGCTTGCTTAGGGGCCTATGCTTTCTGTGGTTTAGCACAGCATCAAGCCTACTGCAATCAACACTTGTTTAAACCCTATAGGCAGAGGGATTTGTAATCCTTAATCTAGCTTAACTGTGAAGTCCTTCCTACTCTAAATATATATCAGCTGAAATATCAACATCAACCTCTAGAAACTTTGCTTGGTTCATATTCTGTACTTGTCAAAGTTTCCTACCTTTGTCCCTTTTACCACCACTCCCATTTTAATGCACACACACACACACACACACACACACACACACACAATTTCAATAACTATTCTTCATATTTGAAAATGGCTTTCTGTACCATGCCATTCAGCTCTTTCCATTTTAGTAAAGAATCTTAGGCCTCTATTACCTTCATGCAAAAAAAAAAAAAAAATGAATTTCTAATGGTATATATTATCTTGCAGAATGTCAAGCAAGCCTGAAACTTGGAGGTAGGATTCTGTTAGTAAAACATTTGTGCTCAATGAATGAAGACTCACTGGAGCTATCTTCATTAATGACAGCTGATTATAAGGCCATTCAAGGGCACAAGAGAAACTGGAGTGACATGAGACAATTTACCCCTCTCAAGTGCTGGTATATTTGACAATAGAAAAATTTCAACATGGCTCCAGCCCAGTAATTTCAGTGGCCCCTTATAAGCAGCACCCTATGGTTCTCTTACCTTTATGGTAACTCAGCTCCTTTTGACTCTGACCATTTGTCCTCCTAGGAGCAATTAGCCACCTTCCCCTCTACTCTCTGCCATTTGGTTCAGTTTCTGCTTACTTACAAGTTCTATTTACTTCTCCCATCAGTTTATTCATCTTTTGTGCTGCCACAGGCCTCTTCTTGTGGTTCTTTCCAGCTTACGCTCCCTCCCAAAACCAACTAATTGACTCCCTCCCCAGATGCCCTAGTTCAAATTCCTGAGCAAGAACATCTGACCCAACTAATCACCATTTTGCCTGTTTGGGCAGTTTTTCATGCCAAACCATCACATAGGACACTGGCCAGCCTAGAGATTGGTTAGGGATAGGACCACCCTGGTCCAGTCCCCTGGAAGAAAGGGACTCACAGCCACCCACGGAGGCTGCCACAGCCCACTTGTGGGTAAGGCACCTCCCCCAAATGGAAGCCAATGGCATGTCAGGCACTACAATGGACTTGCCCAATAGAATCATTAGACTTCAAGTCAAATCAAGACAGCATCTCAACTTTTGCTAGTGGTTTCTCTCTGAAGCATAAAGTAAAGCTAGAACTACACTGCTATAACATTCTTGTTCATGTGGGCTTTTATGTAGGCAACATCAGAGGACCTCTGCGGTTCTTTCATATTCTTTGATGACAATTTACTCTAACTCAATAAAACAACCCCTCATATGCATGGACCTCAGTTGTGCTTTAAGCAGGTCAAGCAATTCTTTCTATACACCAATTCTTTCTACACAGTAATATCTAGGTTTAAATTCCAGTGAATTATTCCAAGCCTAAAACCTCTTCATCTTTCTACAACCATAGTTTCAAATACCATCCACATTCTATATAATAGGAAATTCTAGCCACACAAGTCTCACTCAGGTTTCACTTCAGTTCTGTATCTCTATCACCCATCTCCACTTAATATTCCATAGTCATTTTCCATTTCTTCACCATCACCAAAGTTCATCATGTCCAAACTAATTTAACCTAGTGTCTCCTCAATTAACTTATTTTTTCCTATGCAACTGCACAAATAATAAATGTAGTTGTCAACCTTCCTCTTCTCTCTCTCTCTGTCTCTCTCTGTCTCTGTCTGTCTGTCTGTCTCTCTCTATCTGTCTCTCTCTCTCTCTCTCTCTCTCTCTCTCTTTCTCATATACATAGCCAATAATTGCTATTTCTTTTGAATATCGCTTTCCGAGTACCTCATAACTTTGCCTCTCGTGCTCTACTTCACTGTCGAAGAGAGGCACTTGCAATTTTGCATGGGCAATTCTCTTTGTCACCTCTTGTATTTCTCACGCCTAACAAAGTTACCTGCCTCACTAGAACACCATCTCCTGGTCCATTCCCCTCTCCATATCATTCAAGCCCTAAACTCCTTTGTTCTTTTTCCTCTACATCTTTCAAGTCTCAGGGTAGGATAATCACCTCTAGAAAGTCTGACCTGACCCACAAACTCTCTTGCATCCTTCTTTTCCAACTGGTGTGTAGAATTACCCACTTGTCATGTTTATTTTTTATTCCCAACAAATTCTGCATTCCTTGCTGTATGTGACAAGAACCACATCTGCCTTATTTAAATCTGTGTTCTTAGGACTCAGCACAGTAACTGACACATAGCGGTGGCCTCATAAATACCGGTTAAATGAATAAATGCTTACTCTGTAAGATCTCTATGCACGTAATATGTTTGTCTTCAAACTGTACCTAGAGAATAAAGCTGTGATTTTGATAAAATTTGAAAGACGATCGCAAGCAGGCAAAGACATGTATAAACCCAAACACAACACAGAATGAATAAAAATAAAAAGATGCAAAAGTAAAATGAGGATGCAAGTCACATACAGTCATGTAAATCACTAATATAAGCAGAATATAAATTGTATACTCAAATGAATTTCCTAACCCATATTTCTAAGGACAGTAGCACATCATGCCCCCGAGAATAACGGAATACTTTCGTTTTCATTGTTTGTACATTAATTCTTACTTTTGAAATTCAGATATTTGGATAACAAATAACCAAGTGTTGTATGGAAAGTTACAAATTACAGTCATATGTCACAGTCCAAGCAAATGGCAGCCAAATTTCTCTGTATAAATTGCCGAATTCTCTTATGATTTCACAAGATGTATTGGAAAGAAAAACAATGAAAAGGAAATTCATTTTTTATTCAGCTAATACAGTATATGGGTAAATTCATGTTTAAACTGTTACAGATGAGTGAGTTTTTCCAGAAATGCAATTTTAACAGAGCAGAATACCACTGAGATATTAAAACTAAATTTAAATTTTTTAAAATTAGATTAACACCCTAAGAGCAAATCATGCTAATAGCACGTGTTTT
>PVKN010044498.1:0-10065 GCA_004027915.1 Capromys pilorides
AATGGAGCAGGAAGAGACTATAATTACAATTATACCTGCACCAAAGGACACCTAACTTCATAAAATGAACTTTAATGGATAAAAGGTTCAGATAAACAATACAATTACAGTGGTGGATCTTAATAGCCCACTATTGAAAATAGACAGATCAACTAAATAAACAGCAAAAACCCCCCGAGTTGAACAAAACCTTCAAATGACTTAAGAGGTACATACAGAGTGATCCATTCAACATAAACAGAACACACATTCTTTTTGGCAGTACATGGTACTTCCTTTGCTTTTCTTTTATATGTATATATTTGATTGTTGCAGGGTCTCACTACACAGCTTGCACTCATGGTGATCCTCTTGTTTTCAGCCTCCCCAGCACTGGGATTACAGGAATGTGACACCATGCCCAGACCCTGGCCAGCTCAGCCCTCCCTGGGGATGGGGCTAACATGGCATGCAGTGCCAGGGATCAAACCCCAGTTCCTAGCTTGCCTAAGCTTGCCTAAGCAGACATTTACGTCTGCTGCGCTATCTCTCCAGCCCCTATCGTATTTTCTTAAGATTAGATCAAACACTAGTTAGTAACACATGCCTATATAAATGCAAAAGAGTCGCCGGGTGTGGTGGCACATGCCTGTAATCCCAGCACTTGGGAGGCTGAGGCAGGAGGATCAATGTAAGTTTGAGACCAGCCTTAGCTACAAAAGTGAGCTCAAGGCCAGCCTGAAATGCACAGCAAGACCCTGTCTCAAAAAAGACCAAAAAAAAAAGGAAAAGAATCATAATTTTGCGAGGTGTGTTGGTGCATGGCTGTAGTACCTTCACTTGGGATGCTGAGGCAAGAGGATTGCCATGAGTTCAAGGCCAGCTTGGATTACACAGTGCATTCAAGGGGAGCCTGAACTGCATAGTGAGACTTTGATTCAAAATAGAAAGAGAGACTCATGAATGAGGCGAGCCGAGTTGCAGACACCACCAGAGCTGAACTCAGGATCTGACAAGATAGCTGGGTTGCCTCGCAGGACCTCCAAGGAGACCCAGGTTTACTGGCAGAGCCTGTTCCTGGATTAAAGCAGAACCAGATGAGAGTGACTCCCGTTATTTTCACATGGTCATTGCTGACCCCCAGGATTCCCCTTTTGAAGGAGGGACTTTGAAACTTGAACTATTTCTGCCAGAAGAATACTCAATGGCAGAGCCTAAAGTACATTTCATGACCAAAATTTATCATCTAAATGTAGAAAAGTTGGGAAGAACATGCTTAGATATTTAGAAAAATAAGTGGTTGCCAGCCAGGCATGGTGGCGCATGCCTGTAATCTCAGTACTTGGGAGGCTGAGGCAGGAGGATCGATGTGAGTTCGAGACCAGCCTAGACTACAAAAGTGAGTTCAAGGCCAGCCTGAACTGCATAACAAGATCCTGTCTCAAAAAGACAAAAAACAAACAAACAAACAAACCCCCCGAATAATGAAGTTAAGATATCATTAGTTGTAGATGACATGGTCTTTTACTTATAATACCCAAAGAAAGCCACCAAAAGAGGCAGGATACAGTATAAACACAAAAAAATCACTAGCATTCCTAGAGACCAATGACAATCTTACTGTAGAAGTAAATAGGAAAATAGTCATCCACAATAGCATCAAAAAAAATGTAAATAGTTAGGTATTAACCTAACTAAGGAAGTAAAAGACCTCTACATTGAAAATTACATCACACTGAAGAAGGGAATTGAAGAGGATATCAGAAAATGGAAAAGTGCTTTTAGTTGTTGGTTAGGCAGGACCAACATAATCAAAATGGCTATACTTTCAAAACAATATAGAGTTAACGCAATCTCAATCAAAATACCAACACTGTAGCTGGGCACGTTGGTGTATGCCTGCAATCCCAGCAGTCAGGAGGCTGAGGCAGGAGGCTCATTGAGAGTTTGAGACCAGCCTGAACTACAAAGTGAGCTCAAAGCCAACCTGAACTGCACAGTGTAATGGAATCCTAACAGCTAAAGCACTGCTGAGTCATAAAAGCAAAACAGGTGGCATTACAATCCCAGACTTGAGTTGTACTGTAAATCAACAGCGATTAAAACAGTATGGTAGTGGCACAAAAGTAGGTGTGTGAATCAATGGCACAGAAGAAAAGCAGAAACAACCCCAAACATAATGATTTGATGTTTGACAAAGGCGTCAGAAACATACATTGGAAGGAAGCTAGCCTTTTCTTGTTGGCTTTTAAAAATATGCATTTATTAGTGTACTGGTTTGTGCTTTTTGATTGTTTTGTTCTGGTTTGTGTTAAGTTAGCCCCTTAATACATGGTGCTGGGAACACTGGATACCCACATGCAGAAGACTGAATCTAGACCATGTGCTAAGTCAACATAAAATGGATCAAAGTATTAAAAAGAAAACAATCTGTTGGAGGGTAAAAGAGGTGCAAGTCTTGAAGCCGTAGTCATAGGAAGGGTTGGGAGGGGCTTTCTTACCATCTAATCCCAGAAAGCGTGGCTATTATCAAATAACCTAAGAATGACAAATTCTGGCTAGCGTACAGTGAAAAGGGAACTTTAATACATTGTTGTAAGAATGTAAGCTAACACAACCACTAGAAAATCAGTGTGAATATTTCTCAAAAATTTAAAAATAGAAAATCCATTGGATCCAGCCTTTTTTTCTAGATATTTTTCCCAAATAGTTAAAATCATTACATTATGTGATGCATGCATAGACATATTTATAGCAGCAGAGTCCGTAATAGGTAAATCTTGGAAATAGCCTATATGTTCATCAGCAGATGACTGGATAAAGAAAATATAGCATTTACACACAGGGGAGTGCCCTTCTATAAAGAAAGGTAAACTTCTTTGTAGGTAGATGGACTCAACTTGGGGACACAAACATTAAGTGATGTCAGACACACAAGTTCGGCTGTCACATGGCTTTGCTTATGCGAGAACAACTGAAAAAATGGAGGAGTGGTAAATGGCCAATAGGAAGATGTTCATATACTTCCACAAATTATAAATTGCATTGCTTTAATAATACTTAAATGTGGGCTGGGGAGATAGCAGTCTAAAAACATGCCTGGCAAGTGTAAAGACCCTGGTTTGATTCCCAGTACCATATGCTGTGCTGGCCACTGAAAAGTCTGAGTTGTGTAGCAAGACCCTGTACCAACTAACTAACTAAATAAATCTTTTTAAAAAATGTATTTAGTACAGGGTGTACAGGGTTTACAGGGTCTCATCACACAGATGGATTTGTAGTGATTCTCCTATTTACAGCCTCACAAGCATTAGGATTACAGGCATGTACCACCACACCCAGTCTCAGTCTCATCTCAGTGTGCCCTGGGGTTGGGGCTGGCACTACATGCCGGGGGGATCGAACCCTGGCCACCGTGCTCCACTGAAGCAGGAGCTTTAGTTAGCTGAGCTTTCTGGCTGGCCCTTTTGTCCCTACTTTAGAGTGAAATCTTTCTGTTTTTGTCCACTGAGTGGGATGTTGGTTGTTGGTTTGTCACAGATGGCTTTTATCTAATTCAGATAAAGACCATCTATTTCAATTTTCTGCAGTTTTTGTTTTTCATTTTTTAGTGAATGAGAGATTTCGCCAAATGATTTTTCTGCATCTACTCAGGTGATCACGGGATGTCTGTCTTTGGCTCTGTGATATGCTGTGCTAAATTTATTGATTTACATACTAAACCCTGGGATGAATCATACTTGGTTATGGTGTACAATCTTCTTGATGATTTGCTGCATTTTGTTTGCTGGTATTGTATTAAGGATTTGTGTATCTGTTATTTATGTAGGTTAGACTATAATTCTCTTTTTTGTTGGATTTTTGTTTTTGTATAGGGTAATGCTTGCCTCCAAGAATGAGTTTGAGAGTATTGCTTCCCTTGCAATTTCATCAAAGTTTGAAAAGTAGCAGCATTAGTTCTTCTTGTAGAGTTCAACATTGAATCCATCTGGACCTGGGCTTTTCTTTGTCAGTGGGTTTTTGGTGGGGAAACTATTTCTCCACCCCGTGGAAGGTGGGAGAGCAAGGGGCCTCACCTCCACAGAAAGCCTCTCTGCAAGGCCCTCGATCCACTGGGGAGGGACGGGCTCTATGGCATACTCACCTCTAAAGCCCCCACTCCTTCTTAATGCCACTAATACCACTGACCACTACCCAGTTTCAAACTGTGAATTTTGGAGGGGCACATTCAAGTCCTAGCAGTCCCTAGGGGCTACCTACTCGCTCCATCTCTCTGCATGCACACTGAAGTGTTCCCCTTGTTGCTCAGGAAGCAGGTCAGAGTGAGGGAGGACCTCAGGTTCAGAGATGGGCACAGGAGAGGCAGAGGTAACACAGCGTGGTGTGGAGCATGCTCCGCATAAGGACCTTTCAGAGCTCTGGACTTCCCAGCTTCCGCAGCTCGGGGTGAAGCAGAAGTTTCCATTCTATTTAAATGCTGGGCTAAGTCCACGAGAAGCAACCAGGAGGAGAGACCAATCGGATGATGATAACCGGAAGCATTTCTTTTTTTTTTTTTTTTATTTATTTATTTTATTTATTTATTTATTTGTTTCCTTGTTGTGTTTGTTTGTTTCTTTATTTATTCATTTTGTGGCTGGCTCAGCCTGCCCTGGCGGTGGTGCTGGCGCAGCATGTGGTGCCGGGGATCGAACTGCAGTCCCCGCAGTTGCCTGAGCCCTCCTAAGCAGGCGCTTTAGACCACTGAACCATCTCTCCGGCCCCGGAAGCATTTCTTAACAAGAACAACCATTGTTGAATTTCTCTTATTTTGTTTAGTGAAATTCTGTTTCATTTCTATAACTTTTCTCCTTCTTTTACAATTGTTTTTAATTCTCTTTAAAAAAGAACAGCTTCAGGGTCCCAAGCAGCAGGACACAGGCGTGCACACACTGCTACCTAGGAATTCCTCTGCCGTCCTTCATTCCTCGGGAGCCCACGTGCGCAGTCTCAAGGATGTGGGTTGTGGTGCTTTCTCTTAAGGAGAAGCGTGGGGGCCTGTGGTTTAGCTGAGTTGTTTAAGCACCTGTTCGGGCAAACACAGGCAGTCACAGGGGACTGGGATTCAATCTCCAGCTCCAGAAGCTTTACCTGGCCCACCCTTAAGGCAGCCTGAGCCAGCCACAAAAAAAAGAAGAAAGAAAGAAAGAAAGAAAGAAAGAAAGAAAGAAAGAAAGAAAGGAAGGAAGGAAGGAAGGAAGGAAGGAAGGAAGAAAGAAAGAAAGAAAGAAAGAAAGAAAGAAAGAAAGAAAGAAAGAAGCTAAAAAAAAGTACAGGGTTCAGGCTTCAATCCCAGGGCCTGATGTGCCGACCCCACCCACGAGTTTCTCTGAGACAGCAATTGAGACTGGGCATGGTGGTGCGCACCTGTAATCCCAGCTCTAGGGAGGCTGTAAACAGATGCATCACTATGAGTCCCACCTAGTAGTGAGACCCTGAGCCTCCTTGTAGACCCTTCCTTAAAAAGAAATAAAAAATAAAAAATTTTAAAAAGGGGGCATGGAAGATAGCTCAGGGGCACAAGTGCTGCCTGGCAAGTGCAAGGTCCTTTATGAGGCAGGGTCTCCTGTACAGCTCAAGTAGGCCTTGAACTCTTTTGGTTTTTTTTTTTGTTGTTGTTGTTGGTTGACTTTTTCTTTTTTTTTTTTTTGCAGGACCAGGGTTCGAACTCACAACCTTGCACTTGTCAGGCAGGCACTTGTGCCATGGAGCTATCTCCCCAGTCCCAAGTGCAAGGTCCTGAGTTTGATCCCTGGTTCCGCAAATACGCAAATATATATATATATATATATGTATATATATTTAAAAAATAAATTAAGGAGAAACGCTCCAAGGGTGGGAAGCCTCATGACTTCATCAAGACGTGGATCAAATAAAGTGAGCTGTGTTCCATCCAAGGTTGCAGCTACTGCAAGAATGGAAGCCGCAGCTGGGTGTGGTGGCTCACACCTGTAATTCCAGCACTTGGGAGGCTAAGGCAGGAGGATCGGTGCGAGTTTGATACTGGCCTGGGCTACAAAAATGAGCTCAAAGGCCAGCCTGAACTGCATAGCGAGACCCTGTCTCAAAAAGACAAAAAAAAAAAAAAAAAAAAAGAAAGAAAGAAAAGAATGGAAGTCACAAACACTGCTCTGCACAGCTATGTAAAACCCATTAAGCGAAGGAAGCGCCTTGCAGAACATGATCTCTCTATCTTAGCCCTCCTCGCTCTCCTCTCTTCCTTTCTTTCTCCTGTGTGTCCTAAGGAAAAGAACCGCAGCATGTTATCTCTGGGGTCCTTGGAGAAGGCAGGATGACGCCATCATTTCCTTTCTCTGCATCCCTTTATTGCTTCAATTTTGACAATCTTAACTTCTACTTTAAACACTAGATGCTCTATTTAGTGATCTCTTTCTCTCTGCACAGAAAAGACTCACTGTGTATTTTTTGATTTCTTCTATTTCTCTGGGGAGGAAGTTCCAGGCATTAGATACAGGTCTTGAGCAGGTATTCTAGTGCTGAGCTACATCCCTGGGTCTGCTGCTTATTTTTTTTTTTTTTTAATTTTGTCTTTTCTTTCCTTCTTTCTTTCTTTCTTTCTTTCTTTCTTTCTTTCTTTCTTTCTGTATTTAGTATTGGATCTACAGGGTCTCGCTATGTAGATCAGACTTGTAGTATTTCTCCTGTTTTCAGCCTCCCAAACCCTGGGATTATACAACACCACGCCCAGTCTCAATTGCCCTCTCAGTATGCCTCGGGGGAGGGTGGCGCAGCAGGCCTGTGACTGAACTTAGGTCCCTGAGCCTGTCTAAGCAGACACTTTAATCTGTTGAGCTATCTGGACAGCCTAAAGTGTTCTTTAATGCTAGCAGTGTCACAGAGGTACTTTCTTAGTTGATTTGTACACTATGTGCCACCCCTCCCCCATTTGAATGGAATCTATGTTTAAGTTCTTGGGCTCATTCTTTCTTCTCTCTCTCTGTTTTTCTTTCTTTTCTTTTTTTTGGTCTTTTTTTTGAGACAGGGTCTCACAGTTCACAGTTCAGGCTGGCCTTGAGCTCACTTTGTAGCCTGGGCTGGTCTCGGACTCCCGATGGTCCTACTGTCTCAGCCTCCCAAGTGCTGGGATTACAGGTGCGCACCACCATGCCCAGCTTATTCTCTTTATTTTTAGTGTTTAAATTTCCCATGATGCACAGTTATCATTGCTGTCACCTGATAATTACTGTGTGCATATATAGCTCCATACTGACTATCAGATCATAATGGACTCAGAGAGAAATGTTTTAAAAGAAGGAGTATATATTTCCTCTAGAGGGTTGAAAGCCTTTAAGGGCATAGTCACAGTAGTGTTAACAGGCTGGTGAGAGCAGAGCAGAGGCAGATGCTAACAGGAGTGGAGAAACGAGGTGTCAGGGACAGATGGAAACACTCCTGAGTCCTCCAGCTCTCAGCCAAGAGTCTTTTCTCTCCTTTTGGATCCATATGTTCAAAACTTATGACAGTTTGGGGATGCCGCTATCAATCAGCTTGTCAACCACACTGTTTTATGCCTATGTTCTGTATTATTATTATTTTTAGCCTTCAGTAAAACTTCAAAGTCACAGATTCTTTTTGAAGCTCATAAGCTATGTTGTTTTTCTTTAAAAAAAAACTTTCTTTCTCTTTCTTTCTTTCTTTCTTTCTTTCTTTTCTTTTCTTTTCTGTTCTTTTCTTTTCTTTTCTTTCTAATATGGCCTGCTAAGCCTGTCCTGGGCATGGGGCTGGCACAGCATGTGGTGCAGGGGATCGATCACCATCCCTGTGTTTGCCCAAGCTTGCCTAAGCAGGCATTTTAGACCGCTTAGCTATCTCGCTGGCCCCATCTATGTTATTTTTCTTTACAGCAATTTTGTTTGCTTATGAAAATAAGCAAATCTAGAAATAACAGTAGTAAACATAACACTTTTTTTTTTTTTTTTTTAATCTCTTGGGATAACACTTTATTTTTAAGGTCAGGAGCAGTGTCTTTTACCAGTCGAATCAACTGAGGTCCTCTCAAGGCAGTTAGACCTCCAGGAGCGTGCAGGGTGCCTCCTTCCCGGCCGATCTTCTGAGTCATCTGCAGACGGAGCAGTGAGCCAGAGCTGCCACCGACCGCTCCTCCGGACCCTGGCTGCTGCCACTCCACCTTGGCGGCTGACTCAGACTTCTCCGGAGTTCTCTCTTTTTCTTTCCCCAGGCGGTTTCGTCTCTATATATGGTCATGATGTTCACCGGCAGCAGGAGCTGCTGCCCCAGGAATACTGGAAAGTGAAATCGCACTAGCCATAACCGTGATGTAACTCTCGGGGACAGTGGCTTCTCTGCTAGCGGTGGCAAACCCCGGTACCAAAGCAGCTCCACGTTACCAGAGTGGACAGCAGCAGGGAGCAGCCCTGCAGTCCCCAGGGCGACACAGGACTGACCAGGACCGGCAGAGGCCGGCCAGGGCTCCTCCCAGCCGCTGCGTGCTGCTGGGTCTCACAGCTCCTTCGGGGAGCCCAGGTAACCTCCAGCCATGCTCACAAGGGCAGAGGCAGCTACGCCCTCCATCCTACCTAGTGGCAAAGGCGGGTTCAGGCGAGGGAGCCGCCCAGAGCCACACCTGCACCTCAGGGCCAAGGACCAGGAGCCAGCCCCGTAGGCAACCTTTTCGGTACTTTTACTAGGTCCGAATGCCTTCTACTTTCACGTAGCAAACACTTTTTCCACTCCAAACGGTCGCAGCAGTGAAAAGCAAGTTCAGGAGAAGGAGGGGCAGCACACACTGCCCTGCATGTGCGAGCCGGGTTCCATAAGCGATACAGCTTTCCTAGCGAGGTTGAGCGTACAAAAGCCAGGTACTGCGAACACCTGAGACTCAGAGGTACGCGCAGAGTCGGATCCTTTGAATAGTCTTAGTGGTTTTAAAGAACTGCATCTTGCTGGCTTTCTTGGTGGCAGCGAGGGGAAGCCACACCCTCAAGGTAGTTATGCAAAAGTGTACTTTACCAAGAGAATTGGAAACAATTCTAACCCACATAGTTTCACATAGAAACAAATAATATTTATTTTACCTTCTAGATACAGATTGCTGGTTGGGGAAGGGAAGCGAATGTCAGAGTATTTTAAGAACACGTGGGAGTCTCCCAAGCTTTGGTGGGCTTCAGGTTCCTTTGGCAAAGGCAGGAACTGTGTGCCTGCGCGGGTCCCCTCCGGGTGTGTGGAACACACGGCTGCTGGGAGGACGGAGGTCAGCCAAGTCTCCCTGCCTCGCAGGGCCGTGCAGCCTGGGGGTCGGCTTGGAAGTCCACAGAACCCACAGCCGGCTGCGTTCTGCTTAGCTGATTTATGCAAAGCCTTCCCCAGAAGGAGGAGGACAAACTGGAAATCACCTTTAAACCTTTCTTTTAGGAATATTCCTCAGTCCTGCCTGGGTGCCAGGGCATTTTAGGGTGACAAATCCCAGCACCCACAGAGGCAAGGGGATCACTGGAAGTCCAAGGCTGGCTTGAACCACGTCGTGAGTTCTCTCCCTGAACTACACAGCGGGATCTCAACAAAAACAAGCAAGCAAACCCAGAGAAGGGAAGACAGAACGACATAGATAATAAAGAGCCTCACTGCCATTCCTTCGAATGGTGCCTCGCATCCATATTTCCACTGCTCTGCACCCTGCTTCACCAGGACTCATAACAATGCATTAATTAGCTCACGAATTATAGTCGGTACAGCCTCTTTCATAACGCCATCGCTACCACTTCCACTTTGTTCCACCCACCATTTTCTGTTTGGGAAGTGTAAAGCATGAAATCGATCAATAACACACACACACACACATACACACACACACACACACACACACACACACACACACACACACAGGAAGAGGCCTCTTCAGTATGTCTGGTTTCTGAATTCTTCCCACACTGTTTTCACTGGAATTTCGATTTGTATTACGAACATTTATTTCTTTATGTGAGGTCAGAGGTCCAGAGGACACAAATGTATGAGTCCTTGTATTTAATTTTTCTCTTCCAGGCTTTTGTGGGGGCTGGGGGTGGAGAG
>PVKN010044499.1:0-10082 GCA_004027915.1 Capromys pilorides
GAATAAGACAGAATAGTTATGTTCCAATAAATATGGTTTCTATCACAGACTTTTTCAGGGAATCATTAAGTTTGACACAACAAGCTTGCTTGTCTCTCTTACTTAAAAACTGTACAGGGTGTTCAATGTTATTTCATAAGGCTTATATGGATTTTTAAAAATATTTTTTTCAAAACGAAGATAAAACAGCCATTTTTCTACAAAACTTTAGAGCCATTTTCATAAGAGAAAAAACCCCAGTAATTTCCTCCTCCGTGTTAAAAGACACATACTAATCCCATTTTTACCATGCCTTCTTATTTGTCTACATTTGTCTCAGAAACTGAACACAAGTTGGCAGTTTCATGAAAACTGTCACAAAACACATAAATCAACAAGCTCTGTACAAGAAAACAACACTGATGTTTAAAACCCTTTTAAAAATTATATGGTTAAACAGAAACTAGATCACAAGATCTGCAGGCTGGAGACAGCCTAATATAATTTAAGTGGATCTTTAAAAAAGCAGACTAATGCCGGCAGCAAAGGTCTCCTAAAGCAACAGGAAGAAGTTCAGGGAAAAACCTCCTATTGTAATTCCTCACTGAATTGAACTTGAATACACACGAATGGAGGGAATGTGAATGTGCCAGAGAGTGGAGAGAATTCCTGAGTATCATATCTTGCTGTAAAGACACGGCTCTTACCTTTCATCTTCTAGAAGCCTTTTTTTTCTGGAAGAAACTTTCTAGATGTGCAGAGACCTGGAAACCACCCATCTCTCGAATGCTTTCAGCTCAGCCTATCTTCATGGTGACTGAACGCGAGGCTCGGTTTTCTTGCAGAAGGAAGCTTTTAGTCAAAATATGTGGTTTAAAGGAGCAGTATCCATCCTTGTTAAAACTATTTCATGGACATTCAGAGGTTTTGTTTCTACTCTATGAAAGCTAAATCTGAGTAGGAAGGCATTTTTTCTGTTCCGGAAACCAGCATAACTAAAACCAATGCTGAGCTAACGAGAAATGTTTCTTCCATGTGTTCTTGTCTGGCAGAAACTGCAAGCCATATCAAGGAAACACGTGATGTTTATAAATACAATATGGCTCATGTTGTCATAACCTCTCAATGACAAAAAAAAAAGTGCAAGGAAAAGCAAGCAGACACGCAGCAGGAGAGATGAAATTTGTGTCACTTGGAAGCTGCCTATCAGACATGCATATATTACCTTTTCCTTTCTTAAAAAGTATATTACCTTTTCCTTTCTAACAGGGAGCAGCAAGGGAAGAAGACAGTATCTGGCAGATTCTGGATGGCTGGTGCATTAAGATGTGTCTGCCGGCTTAGCACTGCAGTAAGAGCAATTTCTTATCGGTTGTGACGGAGTCATCCTCTTGCATGTCAGAAAGGCACGATGCAAGGAGGTATCAGGCCCATCACTCATAAACCAGCTCCTTGGCATTAAATCAAACAAATAACAGAACCAAAGCAAGGATTTCAGAGGCCGAATTGATGGGAAAAATGAGAGATGTTGCATCATTATTGATTATTGGCTTTTCTGATCTCCTGTCAGGTCTACGAGGGTAATCAGCACACATATCTGGATCAGCATTACATCCTGAAGATCTCACACAGGAGAAACCAGAACAGAATGGGGAGGCAACTGGTGCAAAGGATGAGGTCAACTGTTCCAAAGCCATCACCCTTATCTTATAAGTTTGGGAGTATTTGAAATACTGATCACCAACTCAGTTTAAAAGCAAGATTTGTCTTGCTGCATTATAAGTACAGCAAAACATGATCTGCTGTATTTAGATGTGTTATGCAGAGATTCAGCTTACTCTGTCCCACAGGTGAATATAACTCCCAACACCTGGCCCTCCAGAAAAGGAGCACACAGATGGGCATGTGTTTCTGGTAATCATTTATTTTAATTTGACACAATCAGACATTCCCCCGTAGTGTTATTCATATCTTAAACTTCAGGGATATTAACTGCTATCAAATTATAGTGCTGCAATGTGGAATGTTGTTAAGACACATACACATTCCTATTTCTCACTGGGTCAGGAGTCCATACAAGGATAATCTAGGAAAGGTGCAAACCACAAACTCTTGCACTTATGGAGCACTGCATTGACCCTGGCAGGGGAGGCATTAATGGAAAGTTAGTGATAGGAAACTACTGATCTAAGTATCAGTCTCCATCCAAACTCCTAGTGAGAACTTACTCAGGACAGGAGAGAGTCACAGGAGTATGGAGACAAATCAGATGGGGATTTGGCTTTTGAGAAGTTTAGGGATCAGAAAGAAAGTGGATATGTGGGCGTCAGTGACTACAGCCCAGGCAGCAAGAAGGGCAGGTAAAGTTCCAGGGACATTCCGCAAAGGGACAGTATGATGAGGGCTGCAGACCAGAGGGAGGCAGGGATCAGGGAGGACAGTGGCTTTGGACAGGTCCTCAGGAATTGGTGGTGCCTGGACATTGTGCGGATAGGGCTTAGCCACTGTGACTGAAAACAGGTGGGAGAGGACAGGCTTTGAATCTGCCTCTCGAGGTGTGAGGTTGGAAGTATATTTTCCCTTTGTCAGGTCTGCACTGTGCAGAAAGTCAGATGAGTGAATCCAAATGAAATTCTTAACAAAGTGGATACACAGTGTGTTATGAGTGCTCATTATTAATGCTACTGCCATTGTGTTCAAACGAGAATTAGAACAAATGGCAAGATAAGAGTTTTCTGCAACTCTCATTTCCACAGGATATTTTTCTTCTCAAATTTCTTTATTTCTTTCTCTTTTTTGAGACAAGGTTTTATGATGCAGTTTAGGCCTCAAACTCACTGTGATCCTCCTGCCTCAGCCTTTCAGGTGCTGGGATGACAGGTGAGCACCACCCCACTCACCACCTTCCATTTCTATACGATTACTTCATTCCTACCCAAATCCCAGATCCTTCTTCTCAATCATAACACTGCCCTTTAAAAAAAAAAAATGCTCAGTTTTGTGACAACTGCAGACAAACACACTAAATGGGCAGTTTGTTTGTTTGTGTAGGTTAATTATCTTTTCAATGCAATAAGTACATAGATTGGAACAAATAAAATATGAGAGGCATGAAGTAGATACACGAAAATGTTAATATTAACAAAGGATATTCTTTGATGAAAGAACTGATTAAAAATCTCATTAGGAACATCATCTGAAATCTTGCAAAAACTTAAATGGAAATACCAAGGAAGGGAGGTGGTATGCTGAATATAAAGAAACAGAAAGTGGTGGGTTGAGATTCTCTACCTGCTGTTTACCAGCTGTACAGCTTGGGACAGATTTCTTTGGCCTCAGTTTTGACATCTGTAAAAATGAAATCCTTGCACCTATTTGGAGAGTTATTGACAAATTTAAATTATGTGTAAAATACTTTAACACATTGCCTGCTGCATAGTCACAAAAAGTGCTACTGTCTCATATCCTGAACAACAGTGGTATAGAATACTGCTCTAGATTATACACTATATTATTGATATTACAGAACTATCCTGGCAGATATTGAAGAGAAATGAACAAAATTCACATACATTATTACAACTATGGAAAATAAAGCCAAAGTGGAATGTATGACAAGGGAAAGATGAAAGCAGGTAAGTTATGGAGGGGCCAGGAACAGAGCCAACACACAGACACGCACCACAAATGCCTGCACCCCTACTGTGGGTGGGCCACAGAATTAATTCTAAGCTTGAGTGTAGCAACACAAAAAGGGAAAATAATCACTTGTAAGATTCACAGTGTCCATATGGTAAAAATAAACCAGGAGAAACACAACTATTTCTGGTGATGAGAACAGAGATATTTTTACTGTAGATCCTCATTAGTGGCAGAAAATGACACACACAGTATGCGTAGCGCCATCATTCCATCCCACTTAACAAGTGCTTACTCTATGCTGGCCATCAGTTAGGATGCTAGGCCAGCTCTCAGAGGGAGACCAAGAGGAACTGGAGCTTAGAATCACTTATAGCCTAGTGGAGGAGATAACAATGCACGTAAAACAACTGCAAACAAGGATGTGCGACATGCCCTCAAAGGGGCAGATAAATTCTCACAGAGCTTTAGGGAAGGCTTTGTGGAGTAGACACTCTTGCTTAGGCTCTATATGTTAACCTCTTAAACACTTTATTATGGAAACTATCAGAAAGAGAAAGAGGACAAAATAACGCAATGAACTCCCATCATTCAGAGAAATCAGAACATATTAGATGAGCTGAAGTTTTAAAAGATTCCATCAGTCTGTTTTTGTTGCTGTAACAAAGAACCCATGGTTTATGATTCTGGTGGCTGGAAAGTCCAGACAGCATGGTACCAGAGTCCGGTGAAGTCCAGTGTGACTGTGTCACAATGTGGAAGAGAAGCAGGAAAGGGAATGGATGCACTAGATAAGGCCAAGTAGGTGGTGTGGCCTTGCTTTGCATGGTCCATTCCAGCAAGAACTAACCCAGTCTCAGGAGAGCTACCTCAATCCCTTCTGGGTGCAGTGCCCTCATGACCCAATCACCTGTCACTCAGTCCTATCCACTAAAGATGTGACACCTTTCATCACTGTTATACTGGAGACCAAACTTCTACCACAAGACTCTCTGGGAGACACACTCAAGTCCTGTGAGGCAGACATATAGGGCATAACAGGGGATTTCAGATACTCAGAACAGAAAAAGTTGACATGGGAGCAAAAACTGGGAGATGATGTGGTTGAGAAATAGTAAGTCTTGTTAGTCATAGCAGCAGAAGACTCCTAAATTCTGGAAAAAACCTACCTGGTTCAAATATCAGCTCTATTTCTCTCTAGCTAGACAGCCTGAGGAAAATTACTCAAAATAAGCAACTGTTTCATCAGCTATAAATATGGAACTTTACACCAGTGCCTGACTCAAAATTTTGTCTTAGGCATTAAGTGAAATTACCCATGCAAGTACCTGATAAATGCACAAGGCAGTCTACTATTGCAAGGACCCCTGGGAAATGGAAACTTGCAGAATGGAATGAGCCAGACCTGGTGAATGATAAATGTGTTGATGCACCAGAGTCAGATAAGAAAAGAACCAGCAGTAACCAGCATTTTAAATTATGCCCCTCCCACCTGCCAAAACATGAATGTACACACACACAACGCAACATATACACACAGCATTCCATCCTTCAAAGATGATCAAATAGGATAAAGGGTTAGAGAAAAAAGTAGACTAGAATTTTGTCAACAACTGGATACCCTGGAAATATTGAAAGAATACTGACATGACCACTTAGAAATTGAACATTAGAGTTTTGGACTGTAGAAATGGCACAATTAGGGACATAATTTCAAGGGTCACTCGCATTGGCATGATAGTGATAGTTAAATTGCAGCAAGAGCACAGTGTGACAGAACGTGCAGATAACTGCAGCCCTCTGGGAGGCAAAGGCAGGAGAATCACAAGGCAGAGCTCAGCTTAGCAAGACCCCGTCTCAAGACAAAAACAAAAAAGGGGACTTAGGGTGCTGCTCAGAGGTAAGTCTCTGGATTCAATCTTCAGGACCATTAAAAAGAAAAGAAAAAATCAGTAGGAAGATAAAAATCACAAGGGGAAAAGTTTAGATGAAAAGGAGCCAATTCAAAATGCCAAACAAAATGAATAAACACTCCAACCCCCAAACCGGTACAGCCTGCCTGGACACACTGAAGAGGACCTGGGGCCAAGAGGAAGAAGAAGAAGAAGAGTTAGCTCTTAACCTTAAAGGGTTTGAATACAAGCAAGAAATTCAATCGTGGCAAAGTCCTGGAAGCCAGGGGCTGCTCAGGAGACCTTCTCTAGTCTCAAACATAAATTTCAGAAGGAAGAGGACAGAGAGGCAGTGGCTGACTTGGGTATTACAAAGTAATGTACAACCCAGGGTGGAGTGTAAGGAACGAATGCTACATGCAAAGCTGGCAGGTGTCGGCGCAGAATTAGAAGTGAGAGACCTGCAAGTGGAAGAAGAAGAGAAAGAAGAGGAGGAAAGAGAAACAGGAAGAGGAAGAGGAGGAGGAGCAAGACGAGGAGGAGAAAGAGGAAGAAGAAGAGGATGGGGAGGAGGAAGAGGAGGAGGAACAGGAGGAAGAGGGGAGAGGAGGAGGGGGAAAAGAAGAGGAGGAGGAGGAGGAAGGAGGAGGAGGAGCAAGATGAGGAGGAGAAAGGAAGAAGAGGATGGGGAGGAGGAGGAGGAACAGGAGAAAGAGGGGAGAGGAGGAGGGGGAAAAGAAAAGGAGAGGGAAGGAGGAGGAGGAGGAGCAAGAGGAGGAGGAGAAAGAGGAAGAAGAGGATGGGGAGGAGGAAGAAGAGGAGGAGGAACAGGAGGAAGAGGGGAGAGGAGGAAGAGGAAAAGAAGAGGAAGGGGGGAGGAGGAGGAGGAAGGAGGAGGAGCAGGAGAAGGGGAGGAGGAGGAGAAGAAGAGAAGAGGAAGAGGAAGAGGAAGGAGAAGGAGGAAGAGGAGGAGGAGGAGGAAGAGGAGGAGGAGGAGGAGAAAACAATAAAGTATGAGAGCAAAAAATCTTGGGAAGCAACTGCCATGAACATGAGAAGGTGCAGAAACCCATAAACCATGAAAATGCCATCAGATTTTTTTTGGTGACAAGGGAGTTAGCAGTTATGTTTAGAGCTACAAAATGGAATGGTTCATCTATGAATGAAAAATTGAGTGAATATATATGTAATCTGTACTTCACCAATGGAGTGAACTCAGTCCCGTGAGAGCTGAACTGAATTGTCAAACCTACTACATAATGTAAGGAACCAAAAGGAGAGCCATTAAACTGCATCAGAGTGATCTGCACCCATGGCACAGAAGCAAGAGCTGGGTGTGCTCAATTCCAGCTGAAAACCACAAGTCTCATTAGATAGACTAGCCTCAAAGACGCTCAGCTAGATTCTAAACGGAAAACTAGACACATGTCATCCCCACCAAGCATAACTCCCAAGCAGAGCTTCAACCCCAGAACCTCATGGTTAATAATTCAGTCTGACACACTTCCCGGGGAGCACCATTTTGTCAGACCGTGTTCTGAGAGTACTGCTTGTAAATTCTAGAGGCTTACTTTTTCTTCTCTTTTAAAGGCAAGATGCTACATTCACAGTTGAAAGAAAGTCTCAAGAGTACGGCAGAGTTCTGGCCTGGCTGCTGTGCCCACTCAGCTTGCTCTCCCAGATGTCTTTCTCAGATGCATGTTTTTTGGTAACAAGCAGCTAGCTGGGAGGTCTGGCCCAGCCCGCCTCTGGGGGCTGATGAGGGAAATCTAGTGACATCACGGGTACGGGTACGGCGGATGCATGTGAGTGGTTACTGTGCTCACACTGCAGATGTACATGAGAATGGAGGCTCCTAAATCCATCTGCAATGTGGTTTAGTCTGTGACACCCAGCCCGTACTCTGTTCTACATTTCTGCTCTTCACCATGAGCAAAGGATTTCACATCTGGGCTACAGACAGGGCTCAACAAGACTTCCTGTCCTTTCCTCATGACTCAGGCACGTTTACTGGGGGAGGAGAGAGACTCCCAACTTCAAGAGCCAAAAGGTAAGGCCCAAGGAATTCTACATCTTTAAATTTCTGTAATCTGTGAACAGGGGCCAAGTTCTACATCCTATTTTTTCCAAGTGGATTTCACTGGTACACAAGGGCTTTCTCACTGGATAGATGGCGCTATATGTTATGCCCTCCTTTGGAGACAACAGTTGATTTTCTCACATGAACAATTGGTATCTAATGGAGACTGTAAAGAACTCAGAGAGTGATCGGTATTGTTTCATCTACAAGTAGAAACAGACCCACTTCATCAGACCTCACTGCAAAAGCTCTGCCTTCTAAAAGCTTGTGTGTGTCTGGTTAACAATTGACGTTCCCAGTGCGCACAGCAGGTCCTTGTGGGAGCATCGCATCTGCTTAAGAGTTAAAACACGTGTCCTCGCCAGCTATAAACAAGACTCGCACAGGCAAGTGTGGGTGGTGAGGGTCTGGCTTTGAGCTTGACAGAACTGCAGTTCAAAGGCTAGACATCGCAAAAACATCAAGACATTCATGGGGCCACAGCTCTCATGAATGTCACCTAGAATGAGAAAGGCACTGTAATAAAAGGCAAAGCGTCTCATAATATTTGTCCACGCTCGTGATTGGCATGACTCAACCTATCTTTAAGTGACTCTGGTTTATATTTAAAGTATAACTGGCTAAAAGCAAATCTCAAAATCCTAGATTTTTTTCAATGCGCAACACAGCCTTCAATTCCAATCACATCATCTTAGACATTAAAACAAAGTTGAGAATGTAAGAGATCTTTCCCTGCAACAGTATGGGCTCTGGCTCTACCAGGTCATCACTCACACTCACACTCCATTCAGAATTTCATAGAAATTCTCCCAACTGGAGCCTCAGGCTTCTTTCTTGGTTTTAAGTTCGCATGCCTCGTGTGGAAGAACCGTGGCTCCCCAAAAGGTCTGCAATCTAATTCCCTGGACCTGTGGCTGTGTTAGATTACACAGAAAAGAAAGATTAAGGTTGCCAATCAGTTGGCCTTAAGATGTTTTGTCCTAGACAATGGAGGGTTCAAAATAAAAGAATGGAAACAGGGGCAGAGGGATGCTATTTTTTTTTTTTTGACCTGAGGCTAAAGACAGAAATCAATGTTTGTAATTTCTAGAAGATGCAGAAAAATGAGAAACAGATTCTCTCTAGAGCGTTCAGAAAAGAGCTGGCACTACAGGTGCCCTCATTTCAGAGCAGTGAAAGCCATGCCAGCGTAGAGACTCTGGAACTGCACAGTTGTTCCTCTGTGGCATTTTAAACCACTAACTTTGTCACACTTTGTTATTGCAGCATAAGGAAGCTAATGCATGCTATCAGGAAGCAGAAAACACTGCACTCAGGAAAAACACTGTTACCCATGACAGAATAGGCACTGGTTATTTTTGGTGGTAAAATTCGTTCATTTCCCCCGCAACCAAACTCTAGCACCTAGCTGATGCCTAATCCACAGAAAAATGATTCGAAATGGCACAGTATCTTCTAAATATGTGTGTACTGCTGAGAAACTAATCTTGTGCTTCCCCTCCCACTTTTACTTCAGAGGAATGAACATTCTTGTTAAAAACTCAATCTCTTTCCAGAAGACCTGCATTAATATGATTTTAAAATCTACTTTTCTTTCTTTCTTTTTTTTAAAGTTTCCCTGGTTTGTCCTTCAAAACATCCCTGTGAATGTTTGGATCATCTCCTGAGATGACCTAAAGCTAGAACATCTCAGCTCCCAAATCACACGGATGTTTGTACTCTTCCCTGAACACGGCTCAGGGAGGATTGGCTAACATTTAATACAGCATAGTGGTGAACAGTCCTGAGTTCGAAGGTGAGTTACAGACTAAGCACGCTAGGACTTGGGCGATGCAGGTGCATGGAGAGCTTTCCACGTACCCTGTGCAGCTTTGGTTTGTATGTCATCTTTGTTTACACCAGAGAAGACGGTGCTAAGAGACCTTTTGAGCCAGGGTATGTACTATGGATTGGAGTTCAGAACCCTTTTATGTGACGATTTTCAGGATCTCCTTGGAGAGAGAATATAACTAAGTTCTTTGCTTAGGGGTGTGGGCTGCACAGAGCACTTGCCTAGAATGTGGGAGACCCTGGGTTCAATCCCTAGCACTGTAAATCAAAAAACAAAACAAACAAAAAACTGACTGATCAATCTATCCATCCTCAAACTTTATGGCAGATTAAAATGCATCCAGTCTCTTTTAATCCCTTTGCTCCTATGACCAGAAAATATTATTTCTCTACTAAAGGACAAATGGTAAGTCACCAGACAGGATGAGTTAGAACTCAAGACAGCAGAAGATGGGTGAGTGGGGTGGGGTGGGGTGCTGTTACGAGTGGGCTGTGACTATATGAGAACAGGAAGAGGGATGGTTTGACCCACTGGATAAAGGTAAGAACAAAACAGAAATGCTTACCCTCATGTCTCCATTCACAGTTTTTGGTGTGTGATTAAATGCATGTAACGGATCCTTGTTGTATACCTTGAGGAGTGATCTGTCCTGAATATTCCT